>VDFB02095415.1:0-59532 GCA_007258455.2 Sequoia sempervirens | reverse complement strand
TTTAAAGCAGATTCAACCTATTTTTAGAGGCTTGATAGGTTCATCATAAAAGCAATATGCTTTTTTCTGCTTTTATACAATTTTTTTAGACAGTTTGAAGCTTTTTTCCTTGAGATTTTTTCTGAGCTCGGATTAGGGTTTCTTGAGAGTTATGCCTTTCAAAAGACTGTCTTTTTAGCTCTCCTTAGCAATTCAAATTTTAGTTCCTGCTTTGATGCATTTTTGAGCTTGTGAACCCTTTGTACTCAATTTTGGCAAATTGACACTCTTTCAGTTTCAATAATACTTCAGAGTTCTCCTTTCCATTTTCTTGTCTCAAGACTGGTAACAGTAGTTTGATGCTTTGTGTTTTCATTTTGAAGCCTTAATGTCCTATTTTTATGAGTTTTCTGCACAGAGTTTCATATTTTCAGATTATATGATATATTTGATATCTTTGAATCTTCATATGAAGTATTGATGAAATCCTGCATTGGTGAGATCGTAGGAACTATTGTAAATCAAGGAATTGTTGTGAGTGGCAAGATCTAATTTCTATCAGAAGTAATAAGTTAATCATCAGTTGGTTTAAGTTTTATCAATCCATCCTTTTATCCCTTTTCCCTCAGAACATCTTAGAGTAAAATTTATCATTCGAAGAACTAGCTCACTCTGGAGATTCCTTCTTTGTTCAAATCACCCACATCTAAAGAAGGTTTCCATGTTTCAGTAGATTGCTAAATATTGCATTCAGCAGGGTGCAAATTTATTGACAACAGTTTTTGGCACGCCCGGTGGGACTCTGGAAATCAATTTCAGAGAATTTTTAATCCTTTAAGGTTGTTGTTTGGTGTATGCAGCAAGTTATTCAGCCTTTTGGAGGCCCTTTTTCAATATACCTAGTGACTTCATTCTCTAATTTTTTAGTAGATTCAGTGTGAATAGCACACAAAGGAACACATACTGAAGGGTCAAGTGTTCCCTCTAGAATTATCAGCCTTTGGAGGAAAAATCATCAAAAACCATGGAGACTCCAAGAAGCTTTTTCTGGTATGCTTTTAATTGATCAAGTGCTGGTATGCTTTTAAAGATTCTATTTTTTCTTTTTTTTAGCCTTCATATGAACAAGCATGTCGATGCTTCATTATGATACGTCATACCATCCGCCATATCATGAAAGCCCTGCGTATTCATATTCATATAAACCATACCAGCATAATCATGTTGTTGGTTTCAATTCCCTGGCTTTTCAAAACCAACATCCACTTCATAATTGCCACCTGCCCACCCCTGCTCAACCTCCATCTCAGATGTCATATTCCCCAAATCAATCCCAACATATTGAAGACTTGAGCTTTGGAGAAATATTGTTGAACTATGAAAGGAAAATGAGAGAAATAGACCAGCAAAAGGAGGTGGCAACTATAAAGAGCATGTTGCTTGAGTTCACGAAGCAACCAGAAGAGATCAAGAGACAACATGAATATAACCAGCAACAGGAAGAGATGGCATGTTAGGCCTATCTCTATAAGTGAGAGTTTGAAGCGCAAAAGCATGAGGTTTGAGCAACCCCTACAATTCTATGTTGGCCTGCTCAGGAAGAAGTTCGTGAGTATAAATTTCCAAGCTTTACACAAGATGAGCCTCCTAACATACCTAAAGTTGCAATCCCAGGTTTTAGGCAAGATAGAGTTTTAAACTCCCCGAGCCAGCCTCTAAAACCTACAATCCCAAGTTTCCAAAAACATCATCCCTTTCAAGTCATGGGAAATGGTTATAGTCAACCTAGTGCGACTCTGGATCAGCCCCTTGAACAATAGTTTTCATCTCACGAAACTCAAGAATTCTCCCAAGTTTCTTCACCTGAAGAATCCATGGTTGGACCCTTTGATTAGGATACCCTACTCTTTATTGTGGAGCTTAGGAAGGTAAATCCATTGCATTCAGCTTTGGCAGTTTACCGTTTGTAGCAGCAGAAGATAGGTTAGGAGGAGCCTTCCCCTAATGAATCCTTCTATGTTTTCACTAATGAGCTACATTGTTTTGAGGAAGATGATAAAAAATATTTAGAGAAACAATTGTTGCAAAAGATAGAGCAGGCGGTTGCTGCTGATTGCTCTTCTTTCTCGGATGAACCTAAGAGTGTTGCATGTACAAAGGAAGTTGATTCTTTGGAATAGCAGAATATCAATGATTATTTCAAAATATCCAATTGGTATAGTGATAAAGAGGACCCAGAATGTCAGGAGCAGTTGTTGTAGGAGATAGAGGAGGTTGTGTTTGAGGAACCACAGATTCTAGATCAAGAAATGGCCGACAGTTCTCAAGTTCCACCTGATTTTTTCATCAAGTTACCATTTTTTGTGGATAGTGAAGACAACATATCTTAGACTACATCCATACCAGCTCCAGAGCAGCAAGAAGAGGTTCAGAATTCTGATGCTTTGATACCTCAGAAGAGCTGTAGTAAGGTAGAAAATAGTCTCCCTTCACAAAGAACTGAAGATGAGAGGGAAGAAGACATGTTTTGGGATGACCTAGAAACTTTTGTTTCAAATCTAGATGCCAAACACTCATTTTTTGAAAGAGATGGTGTGGAGCAGTAGCTTGAAGAGGCGATAGTGGGTGTCCAAACTCGAGGTGGGAACAACATGGTTATCAAATACTGAAACCCTGATAAGCACACTACAATAGCTTGAATAGAACAAAATCAAATTGAGCAAAAGGCGGATACTACTGTCCAAAGTAGGGGTCTTGATATCTTTCCAAGTTTTCATGAAGCTGGTCAAGAAGATCTTTTCAAGGCTGACATTGAGCTTTTCTGCTCACGCTTAGAGGATATGTCAATATTTATGGAGGAGGCTAGCTCACCAACCATGGAGGAGGGGTCAGTATGGTAGACCATTATGCAAGGAGAGGATGGTGTTTTCATTTAGGTTGCTTTACTTCCAATCCAAGGCTCTCGAGGGGATGTCCTATTAGGCACCTAACTCAATTAGAAATGAGCAAGGAGAAGCAGCCCCATGATAATGTTGATGTCGAGCAGCAAATGAGGTATTCAATTATGCATGAGCCATTCATTTTTCCACCCAATCACCACTGGTTCATAAATCTAAAGACGTGGGTAAGTGATTCCTTTTTCCTCCTTGGAAGGGTGTTGCAACAAATTCCTGAATGTTTGATATTTCTCCACATCTTTTTGTGGATTTACAAGCTGATTAAACTTTGCAGATTACAAAGAAAGGGCAGTTACTTTTTTTAGCCAGTTAATGGCTTTGTTTAAACAGCCTTGGCATCTTTTAGCATAGGATAGAATAGTTGCAGTCAATAAGTGTGTTTCACACATTTACTTTCAGTATTTTTTCTTTCCCTAAGTGCTGCTACACATGTTATGTTGGCCATAAGGGCATGTTAGTTTTCTTTCAGTTCTGTTTTATTTCTTTTGTTTCTGTTTGGAGTGTTGTTGTTCAAGGTTTTGAGTTTCAAGAAGGGGCAGAATTGACTCTGTATACACCTAAAAATGGTCACATCACATAGTTTGGTAATTAATTAAACATTTTTAATATTTAATTAAATCTCTGAATTCAATCTGTGTATAAATAAATTTAAATAATTTATTTATATTTGTTCATTCTTTCATTTTGATTAAATAAATAAGTTTATTTAATCACTTTTCTTATTCATTTCTTAATTAATTAAATAAAACATTACGATTTTTTTATATTAATTATCATTTAATCTTGGCTTGGATATTTTATTCAAATAAAGATTAAATATTTCAAATTCTTCTAAAATCCATTTACAATTAAATATCTCAAAATATTTAATTAATTCCTCTAATTCGATTCCAAATATTCCATATTTTTTCTAAAGTCTATTCACAATTAAATATCCAAAATATTTAATTAAATCTTCTAGTCCTAAAATCAAAAATCAAACTCACATAAATGAAATTAAATAAATTTATTTATTTAATTAATTTGGGATTATCTTCAACAACTGTGAAACAAACTTTCAAAACAGAAAAATTAATTTCTTTGTTCCTATGCAAGCTTGTTCCCATGGGTTGAAGATAGGCTTCCATTCTTCTCTCCAACCTCCCAACATTCTCCATCTTCTTCTCAACCTCTCCATCTCTCACCATTCAAATCTACCAGACAATTTCACAACCATTGATCTTTGCCAGCCAGGATTTTGCCTGCAAAAAGCTATAAAAAGGACTGTCGGGTCTTTGAAATGATAGAGAAGCTTTTATATAGATAAACTATAGCAAAATTGCAAATAGCCTTCAAGCATCCATATCATAGTCTTTAGCATTCATAATATAGAATCATAGCATATCATGGCATCCACAAATCATAGTCCCTGTGCATAATCCACAGCCCCTGTGCATATCCGTGTATTTTCACTTCACCAGCATATAGCATAGAGAAACTTTGCATATATATTCTGCAAATTTCCATTTAGAGAAGCCTTGCTTATACAATCTGAGAGCAGCAGCTTCAAACAAATCTCTAGAGATAGAGGA
Source organism: Sequoia sempervirens (assembly GCA_007258455.2). Taxonomy (NCBI): domain Eukaryota; kingdom Viridiplantae; phylum Streptophyta; class Pinopsida; order Cupressales; family Cupressaceae; genus Sequoia; species Sequoia sempervirens. The sequence continues at coordinate 55,025 of VDFB02095415.1, read as the reverse complement.
AGATGGAACACCTTTGAAGAAGCTTCATTTATTTCTTTTGAAATCAATTTAATTAGCTTTCTTTTAGTTTAAAGTTCCATTATTTGTGTTTTGTTTATTTCAATTTGATCATACATATTTAACATACACATTTTTGGCACCCACTGTGGGGCTCTTGCCCCAATTTTAACATTTTATTGCAGATTTTATTGACAAGTTACAGCCAAAAATAATGGATTAGCACAATAAACACGCTTCAGCAAAATTCATACCCAGTTCAATGCCCTTGAAGCATCCTGCAACGCCCTTGAAGCATCTTGCAGTGCCCTTGAAGCATCTTGCAGCGCCCTTGAAGCATCTTACAGCGCCCTTGAAGCATCCTCCAGAGCCATTAAAGCATTCTGCAGTGCCCTTGAAGCATCCTGCAGTGCCAGTAATGAATTTTGTAGTGCCCTTAAAGAATCCTGCAGCACCCATGATGTCTGTTTTAGCGTAATTTTTAGCATAGATTTTTCAAAACCTGCATTTGTAATTTGTAACTTAAGTAAGATTTGATTGGATCCAACGCGACCGTGACCAGTAAGAGCTCTAAAAAAAAAAAAACCAATCCTAGGATAGTCACTTAAATGGAATGAAGCAATCCTAGGATAGTCACCTAATTCAAAATCAAGCAATCCTAAGATAGTCACTTCATTTTCTATTTTGGGCTAAAAATAACTCCATGTCTTTGTGAAACAATATCTTCACCTAGCATAGAAAATTGTTCATTTGGGCTTAAAATTGAACTCTTGTTTGCTTTGATTAAAACGGTGATAGGCCTATGCTCTCCCCTTAACTGGGTGATCAAAATGCCAAACTCATCTATTTCATTACATGCAATTTCCAGTTTTGTTAAAACCTTTTAGAGAGCCTGCCGTAGTGGGAAAAAGTACTCACCCTACAGGAATGACCTAAGTGGGTTCAAGCCAAAGCCAGGCTATTCCACCCCACTATAAAATTTAAAGCAAAATTGGGGAAACCCTCTTTTGACGGTAGTGTGCAAGATAACCATCCCCAAAGCCTTTGTTCTAAAAGTAGGGAGGTCTCTCGAGGGAGTATATCATTTGCCGCACCGAACGGAAACCCTTACTACGAACTTAGTGTAGTATCCAACCGAAGTTAGTTTCTGAACGTCATAATAATCACAGTGCAGGGGAGGGAAGAATCTACCCCCAAGATACTCACCATATAACTACCAAGGATTGTTTTCTCAGGGGATCTGGTATCCACTTTCATCGCTCTGAGTACGCACCTGGAAAAGACAAAAACACAGGCACCCTTTCAGGGGTGACACAGTTGTGTGAGTCGACGCAGTTCTAAGATGTGGGTTGTTGATTACTATGATGACCTACTTGAGTACTAAGAGTGAGTCTGTTTGATCTATGTATCATGTGTAAAACCTGTGAAAATAATTTTTGACAAACAGTTTGGTCATACACTTAATGTTTAAAGACAACTATTCTACAACTTGCTTGATGTGTTTTCAAAACATTAATTCAGCAAAGATCATCCGAAACTCACAATTACATTGATTACACTTATCATTTTTTGAGACTAGGATCAAATCTAAAAAAAAGTGCATCTTTTCAAACAAGTTTTCGATTATTGATTCAACTTCCCCAACAGGATTCTGATATCCTTTCATCTTGGAAGCCACAATCAAGAGTTAGAAACATCATTTGATCATATCATAAGATTTTCATCTTATCAGATCAATACATCATCATTTTTGCACTTATAAACCTGTGATCTAAGTCTAGAAGAACGCTTCAAAAGCATATGCCTGTTGTCCACTTTACAACATGGGTGATAGGGAAGAAAATCCTCTTCATAGGTTTCGTACTAGGAATAATTCAAATGAGGAAATAACCGATGAAATGATTCAAGAAGTTGAACAGGATCCACAGTTTCACCAAATTTTGGACAAGATGTTAGAGTGAGATAAAGAAGGCTAATTTCTTTTCTTAGCAAACCAAGGTGCCAAATTGCCCTCTAACTACAATATGGAGAAAATTAAGGAAGATCCTGAAAAGACTAAAACTCCATTAAATGATCTTAGTAGTCTTCCCCAACAAACAAGAGCACTCCAAAGGCAAATCAAGGAAATAAAAGGGGGCACAACTACAAATTCCTTTGATGGAAATATGAATGTAACCTCTTCTCCTCCAAAAGCAACATCATCTGAATTCAATGTTTTTGAATTTTTGCAAAGGTTACATAAGAAGCCCAAATCTAAGCCATCAAATAAAATTAACCAATCCTGTCATGTCATGCATTTATCTTCATCCCCCATAATTGAAAATGAACCTCACGACTCTTTCACTCAAGATAATGATTCCATTCAATCACCTTCTTCTATCATATCCTTTACATCCAATGATTCATTTCAATCTACACATCTCAATCAAAACATTCTACAAACCCTTCCTATCTTTGATCAAGATCCCATATCTCAAGGACCATATGATGATCCCCTCCTTTCATTATTCACCCATGATAATCCTCTTCCATCTCAAGAACAAAATGTTCTTCCAAGTTCTTCTTCCACATCATCTAATCAATCCATACCATCCCATGATTCTATTGCATCCCAAGAGCGTGATATTTCTTCCATCCTATCTAATGATGTATTACCAATTGATGATCAAGATATGATTTCTAAAAAATTTCACGATTCCCTTCCTCATCAAGATCAATATAAGCTTCCATTCAAGGATACCCTTTCATCCCATGAAGATGATTATCCTTCTCATGATCAAGATATTCCTTTCATACCACTTCATAATCCTTTTCCAAGTCAAGATCAAAACACCCCATCATCCCCATGTCAAGAGCCTATCACATCTATTCAACTTATCCATGAACCCCACACCTATAAATTGGGATCCTCCACCTTTATCCATTCTGGTTTACTTCCAAAACCTATCCTCTCATCCATATCATATCCTTCTCACAATGGACTCGCATCTTGTTTCACAAACAATACATATCCAATTGGTAAACGAATGTGTGAAATTATGAATTACAAAGGAAAAGGTTTAGGCCTTCATGAGCAAGGCATCCTAGAACCCCTTTCTGTCCAAGCACATCCATATTCTCATGGCCTTGGTTATACACCTCATGCTCAACCTAGGTATCCTAGTTCATCAAACTCTCCATCCATCCTAGGTCCTTATCCTAGTCCATCAAAAACTCCATCTATCCTAGGTACTTATCCTAGTCCATCAAACTCTCCATCCATCCTAGGTCCTTATCCTAGCTCATCAACCCTTCCATCCATATTAGGGTCCCACATTTCTCCATCTCCTATTCTTCAAGAACAACAAAAGCACACATCCTTGATCCACTTTCAAAATTCTTCCTTCATACCTCCATATCATTCATCTCAATCCACCCCTCCCATTGCTCTTGGAAGCAATTTGGGTGCCAAATGTCAAAAGATTCAATATAAAATTCCACATGTATCAAAGGATCAACATGTCTCCTCGAAGAGTCATGAAAAAATAAAAGAAAATTTGATCCAAAAATCAAAAGGAAATTTTCAAAGGCCACAAAGGCCCATCAAAGCAAAGGCAATTTTCAAAGGTCACAAAGGCCCATCAAAGCAAAAAGGAAATTTTCAAAGACCACAAAGGTCCATAAATCAAAAGGAAAAATGTCAGAGGCCCACAAAGCAAAAATCAAAGTCAAAATTCATGAGGATTCCTAAAATTTTCATAGAAGCAATAAAATCTAAATTGGCATCCAAATTTGCTAATCCAAAAGCTTCCTCCAATTTTCCATCTAATAACCTATCACCTTCCAAATCCATTTTTCCTCCATCACTCCACCACCCTTCAAGGTGTGTGTCAATGTTGATTTTTCCATCCTTTCCATCTATCCATCAATAGGTCTTCCAACCTCCTATCCATTATCCAACATTCATCCCCCATCATTCTCCTTTAATCCAAACTTTTGCATAAGTACTTAGATTCTTCCATCATATCATTAATCTGCCAACATTTAGGATTCTAATTCCCATTGCCATGGTTTATTAGAGGGATATTTGGTTGTGAAACTTGATGCTTAAGTCCTTCCTCCATCTCCCTATCATTCATATCATATCTTCCATATTCCTCTTGCACTCTACATTTAGGGACAATTTTCATTCATCTTATCATTCATGGTCATTTCTATGCCCATTCCTTACATTTCCACCTTTGATCTTGACAAGGTTAAGGATCTTCTTGAAAATCATACATCTTATCCTATTCACTTCATCCAAATCTTCAATACCATATCCTTTGTCATGCATCTTCTCTTATATTGTGGGGAATCTTGTTCCTTCAATTAGTTATATCATCTCATTTCATCTTTAAAATTCAAAAAAAATCATATAAAGTCCTAAAAAAAATTCAAAAAAATCAGAAAAAAGTCCTGAAAAAAATCCATAAAAATCAGAAAAGTTTTGAAAAAGTGCAATAAAAACAAGTGGAGAAAACCTGGCAAACAGGTGCTACTTGTGATCAAAATGGGCTCCTCTATCTATTAGCTTATGTCTTGCATTCACTTTATGCCATCATCTATCCATATCTATCATTTGTCCATATCTATCATATCCATATCATGTCACGGGAATCCTTGTGTTTCATCATGGCTTGATGAAATTTGTACATATCCATACTATTTAGGTAGTGTACACTGGGGGCAAAAACACAGACTAAAACAAGAGAGGGGTAATGATATTTTTGAACATCACAAATAGACACAAGACAGTTTGCCAAAATGCAACAAACATTGTCGTATCAAATCAATCATAACATGCTTATTCAATGCCAATTGAAATCAAGACAACATGATCCAAAACAAACATCAAAACAAGAACATAAATTTTGATAACCAAGTTGGATGATCTTAATTTGAATAATGTTTGAAATATTTTAGACAAGATCTGAATGGTTGTTTTATTTTTCTATCATATCTCTAGAGCAATTAAATGATGTACTGAACTAGAAAAGCAAGGAAGGAGTATGATTTTTCTTTGTCTGTTGTTTGTGAGGAAATCATTAGTACTATGCAAATTGGTCACGAGACATGCTCTACTAAGTATCATTGATGACATTTTGGAATTTGCATGGGAAACAGGTTAACTCTTGTCTGTTTATGCAAGCAATACTCAGGTCATCTCGGTTCAATTATACCTAGATGCTTGTATTAACTTGCTATATCAAAAATCATGAAAGCAATACTCAGGTCATCACTGGTGCTAACATACCCTTTGATGCTTGTATTAACTTTCAACATTTCAATGCTCAATGATGACATAAAAAGCACAAATAAGTTCTCAGAATGGCAATACTATACGGATAACCTGCATGATCAGTATAGATTGCATTCATGTTAGAATCTGCATTTTGCATTTATAGATTTTCCCAAAAGTTGGCAAAGTATACAATGTCTCAATAAAAAAAATCAAAGCTGATTACATGAAAACACTATGAGGTGCTACCCCCAGATGTTGTTGGTCTCACACCACCTGTTCCTACATCAGAAGATCAAATCATCAATAACATCAGAAGATCAGACCATTATTCAAATCAAAATCAATCATCAAATCAATCAAATCAATCCAATCAGAATACATCATTCGACTATTTATTTTCAACAACTTTGAAAGCACACTTATCAAACTATGATTTGTCTTTCAACAACCTTGAAAGCAAATATATCAAAATCATGTTTGTTTTTAACAACCTTAGAAGAAAACATATCAACAACTATTTTTTTTCATCATCATGAAAGCAAATATATCAAAGTTTCATATCTTTCCAAATAAATGGTCAGTCTGCATGCCTCAATCACATCTCTATTCGCCTATAAAAGATGTGGAATCAACCTCCATGTCTTTGGGAATCGCTCATGTAACTGCAAGACGCCCAATCTCTGCTGTTAAATAAGAAGAATCATCAAGACAAATCAATCAAATCTGAATATCAACTGTTTGTTTTTCATCATCATGGAAAATAAATTTATCAAAATCCTGTTTGTTTTTAACAACTTTAGAAGCAAACTTATTAACAAACTATTTGTTTTTCATCATTATGGAAAGCAAATTTATCAACATACTGTTTGTTTTTAACAACCTTACAAGCAAACTTATTAACAAACTATTTGTTTTTCATCATTATGGAAAGCAAATTTATCAACATACTGTTTGTTTTTAACAACCTTACAAGCAAACCTATCAACAACTATTTGTTTTTAACAACTTTAAAAGCAAATTTCTCAGCTACTATTTGTTTTCCAATGACCTTGGGAACAAATTTATCAGACAAACATCATCAAATTAGGGCAACGCAATAGGCAAACAATCAACACAGATTGGGGCATTTTATCACATTTTATCATAGTAGGGACAATTTAGGTCATCAATTTTTCATCTCACGTTTTTCCACGTCAATTTCTTCATATCATCATTTTCGAACGATGAATCGACATCTTAAAAATCATAAAAATCATAAAAATTCAAAAAAATCAAAATTTTATCGATTCATCGTCTGAGGCGGCATATACCTATCAACATTTGACAATCAGCATCTGGGGAAAATTTCAAAATTCTTTGAAGCAATGCATAAAACACATCACTTCAAAGAGGGGAAAAATGTATACACCTAAAAATGGTCACATCACATAGTCTAGTAATTAATTAAACATTTTTAATATTTAATTAAATCTCTGAATTCAATCTGTGTATAAATAAATTTAAATAATTTATTTATATTTGTTCATTCTTTCATTTCGATTAAATAAATAAGTTTATTTAATCACTTTTCTTATTCATTTCTTAATTAATTAAATAAAACATTACGATTTTTTTATATTAATTATCATTTAATCTTGGCTTGGATATTTTATTCAAATAAAGATTAAATATTTCAAATTCTTCTAAAATCCATTTACAATTAAATATCTCAAAATATTTAATTAATTCCTCTAATTCTATTCCAAATATTCCATATTTTTTCTAAAGTCTATTCACAATTAAATATCCAAAATATTTAATTAAATCTTCTATAGTCCTAAAATCAAAAATCAAACTCACATAAATGAAATTAAATAAATTTATTTATTTAATTAATTTGGGATTATCTTCAACAACCGTGAAACAAACTTCCAAAACAGAAAAATTAATTTCTTTGTTCCTGTGCAAGCTTGTTCCCGTGGGTTGAAGACAGGCTTCCATTCTTCTCTCCAACCTCCCAACATTCTCCATCTTCTTCTCAACCTCTCCATCTCTCACCATTCAAATCTACCAGACAATCTCACAGCCATTGATCTTTGCTAGCCAAGATTTTTCCTGCAAAAAGCTATAAAAAGGATTGTCGGGTCTTTGAAATGACAGAGAAGCTTTTATATAGATAAACTATAGCCAAATTGCACTTTAAGCATCCATAGCATAGTCTTTAGCATTCATAATATAGAATCATAGCATATCATGGCATCCACAAATCACAGCCCCTGTGCATAATCCACAGCCCCTGTGCATATCCGTGTATTTTCACTTCACCACCATATAGCATAGAGAAACTTTGCATACTCATTATGCAGATTGCCATTTGGAGAAGCCTTGCTTATACAATCTGAGAGCAGCAGCTTCAAACAAATCTCTGGAGATAGAGGAAGATGGAATGCCTCTGAAGAAGCTTCATTTATTTCTTTTGAAATCAATTTAATTAGCTTTCTTTTAGTTTAAAGTTCCATTATTTGTGTTTTGTTTATTTCAATTTGATCATACATATTTAACATATAAAGACTCTGTGCCCAATGAATTTTTTAAAGGCCACTGATCTATGCTTAGCAGGGAAGCATATAGCAGAAACCACCAAAATGTTACCAATTTTTCGCCACATCTCGATTGGTGGAGTTGTTTGAATGTTATTATATCATGAGGTGAAATTGCAGATTATGTTTAAGTGATGTTGCATTCTTTTATCATTATGCATTGAGTGATAGTTGTGCATTTAAAAGGAAGGAATCAGAATTTTAGATATTCTGGAATTAAAAGAAATACAGAATTGAGCAAATGAGCAAAATAGCATTTTTTAAATGCTTTCATTTATTTCATGAAAAGACTCATATTTTACATAGCTTCATTTGATTTCAAGAATCAGAATGATATTACAAAGATTTGCATTGGAATGTATTTTCTTTTCAAATGAAAATCATAAAAGATGAAATCAGAGATCCACACAAGCCGTGGATGTGACTATTACAATATATCACTAATAGCACATTACACTACTGAAGATGCAGAAAGTAAAACATATAAGTGACAACATAATCATCATTTCCTGATTATCGACATTTGACGTTGAATGGTGTACTTTTGTCTTCTTGTGCTTCGTCGACCTGTAAGAGAAAAGAGGAGGTGTCAGTGGCTCTGATTATGAAGTAACCTACATGAGGCACCCACAATACTGCAACCTACTATTAATTATGCATTGAAACAATCAATCAAGTGCAGTACGGAAGAAATGAGTTGAAGGAGAAATAACAATATCATGATCATCATGTTCTATTTTTATGCTAACATTGTTTGTTTCCTTGTGCAGGTATAGGAAAAATCACAAAGCTGATCATTATTCGATGATCAAGCATGTGGAGAAAAATGGGCTCCCACAAGGGTAAAGCTTGGCATGCTGCCCTATTCATTAAATGGGCTGATTTAAAGATTACATCATCATGTTCATCAAAGGAAATGAAATGAAACTGAAAGAGTAAACAGAGTTATCTATCAAGCTACTAAACCAACTGTACATTCATAACGATCGGGTTAATGTTTTCTGAAGGCTACAGGTGAACAGTGAGTTTAGTTCACTCAATTAATTCAGCTGAGTACTTTTGTATCAAATATTGCTGCATAATTCATGTTCTTTGTTCATCATAATCATATATGTCATGCAATTTCTAGTTCATTAGTATCCTTTTCACGGTCAAGGATAGTGAAAAGGAATACATTATGCCTTAATCAAGAGTTTTGTTTTGATTTTCATAGTGAAAGAGAGTAGATTTAAAGAATAGTTTGATAAGTGAAACATAAAAATGCATGAAGAGTACCATGTTGCTCAAGAGTACAAAAGACAGTCAGTGCATTCAAGTGTTAAATGATCAAGTGTTAAATGAATCACCAGTTCCAGTTGACTGATAAGTGAATACAAAATTAAGAATCACAGGATAAAATGATAACAGTTTCATTCCAGAAGGTGTTTCTGAGGTATTATTTTTGTAAGGAAACATGTGAGCTTTCATTGAAAGCAGTGTGCAAGGACAAAACAACTCATTCCAGCTGGAAGGATGTTTCAAATAAAACCGTGTATTAGTGTTTAGCTAAAGACAGCAATCAAAGTACCATGTGTATTTTGAATTATCCTCAGTGAATTACAAGTGTCAAGCAAAGTACACATGAACAGAAAGGCACAAGAGGAATCTTTTAAATGCATATATGTGGAAGCTTCAGGCAATAAGAAGCCGAAAGAATATCAAGTTTCAATGTAATACTGATCCGGTGGATATTTTCAGTGGAAATTGAAGTGTCACCATTCTCTCCCAAATCTGCACCATCAAAAAGAGCTCAACGTCTTGATTCCAATGCAAATCGAACGGAGCAAAAAGGAGTCTGTTTGTGCAAGTTATGGCCAGTCAAACCTTGGGTCAAACTAGGATCAGGGGCGTCCAAGAAGTGGAAAAAATGATGTAGTCAAAAGTTGTCAAAGATGGTATCATCACGAAGAGCTCATCGTTAGCTTTCCAACGTAACTCGTTTCATCAAAATACATCATATGCTCAAGATACAGCTGGTCAAAGTTTCTGTTGACTTGAAGGTACAGTGATGACATCAGCAATCAGTACATATAGTCATCGGCACAGTCAGCACATAGTCCTCTCGGCCAATCATCGGATGACACGTGGCAACCTGCCAACGAATAAAAATCCCATGTGGCAACATAGGTGGCAGTCCAGTCATGGTTGAGGTGGCATTGTGTTTCGGCATCGAATGAGTTGCTGACACGTGGCAGGTCCTGGGAGTGCCACGTGTCCCTCTTCCTTCCATTAGCAGTTGTCGAGTTGGATAAAACATATCGGTGGGGCTCAAACTTGAGACCCCGAGTTCACTGAATTAGCCAATAGCCGTTGCGCCACACACATGCACGTTAACTAAAATAGGGGAATAGTTTATTTAGTTATAAAGTAGGCAGGATTTTAGTTAAAAAATGGATGATAGCAGGGCTCGACCTCCTAACCGCCCGCCTCCAAATCTGCTGAGCCACCAACATGCCAATGATTCGGCTTAAAATATGTATGGCATTGGTTTTTAATAACCCCTTTCGAACCGAAATTCCTAACTATCTAACTAAATAGTTATTTAGTTAGATATTAAATTGAATTTAAAATAAATAAAACAAACCCCAACAATAAAAGCCCGAAAATGAAAAGAAATTAAGGGCTCCAAATTATTTTAAAATATTATTGTGGGGGATTTGAGATTTTTATTTGTAAATAAGGAAGATATTTGAAAATCTTACCTTATATGGGTGATATGTGGGATTTATAAAAATTAAGTAGTTATTACCCAACTTTGGTAAATTTGATGTATTTAAAGGGGGGAGAGAGAGTGAGTTGGGTACTCATAATTTTCAAGGAAAACTGGTGCTAGGTGATACAGAGAGGAGTTCTAGGAGATTCTTGGAGCCATTTTCGTACATCGGAGTATGGATATGCTGCCGAAGTGCTAGAAGAAATGGTTTTGGTGCAATTGTAATTTTGATTTGGAGATTAATCAGATCGGTCACACTCCATTGGAGCAGACTCGGAGACGTAGTCACGTTTGTGACGAACTCCGTAATCAAACACTGTTTGCACTTCTCTTCTTCTCTCTCTCGTATTCAATTTCTCTTTTGAAGTTTTAATGCAATAATTTGTTAATGTATGCATGAATTCAAATTTCGTAAACTTGTAATAATCATTGTAAAAGTTTAAGCATTCAATACTGCATATAGTCTAGATCCTATACAGATCAAGTCGGTATCAGAGCTCAGTTGACTATTATTGCAGTTATTTGTTTTCTTGAATGCTAACGAGATCCAGGATTTAGAAGGGCGAAGGCAAGCTTGAAGACTTTAATCTTGAGATCGGGAAGCGAAGAACTTTTCCGAAGATGTCCTTGTCTGGAATGGAGGTTCCTGAAGAAATCAGTGAGCAAGAATTTCAAAGAGCATTCTTCAAGATGAAGGCTAAGGTGGACATTCTTTTTCAAGAAAGACAAGAGCGGAAAGAACGTGAAGGTTCGTCGAAGCAAGAAGATCGCAAAGACAAGAAAGGGAAACATCATGGAGATGGTGACAAGCAACCAGATCCACCCTCTTCTTCTTCTTCTCCTTCTTCTCCTTCTTCTCCATCTTCTCCTCATTCTACTTCTTTTAATCCTTTCAAGTGTGGGCATAAGCCTAAAATTAAATTGGATGTAAAATTTGATTTACCAAAGTATTGTGGTGAACTTAATGCTGAAAAATTGGATAATTGGATTCAGCAAGTTGAAGTCTATTGTAGAGTCCAGAACCTATTAGATGATGTTGATAGGATCCAATTAGCTACTCTTCGGTTAGGAGGTACAGCTTTAACTTGGTGGGAGAGTAAGTCTAAGGTAGAAGTTTCACAACATGGTAGAGTCAGTTTAACTTGGGCAGAGTTTGTTAATGCTCTTAAGAAGCAGTTTTATCCCCTAGGACATATGCAACAGTTAATGATGGACTGGAAAATGTTTAGGCAAGGGAAAGGTCAAACTGTCCAAGAGTACACCCATGAATTTAGGAAAAGGGCTATTGCTTTGAATGTTCCTTTGTACACCCAGGACACTTTGTTGAAGTACATAGGAGGTCTGCATTCCTACCTTAGGCATTCCATTTTGGTTTTGAACCCTTGTAATCTGGATGAAGTGTATGTTCAAGCTACACACTTAGATTCAAGGGGTAAAGGATCTTTTATTGATAAGGTTGATAATGATGTAAAGAAATCTTCTAAGAATGCAGAGACAGGGAAAGGAAAGAAGACAGCTATGGTCAAGAAGGATGAGAAACTTTCTTGCACTCATTGTGACAAGAATGGTCATGATGAAGAACACTGTTGGAAGTTACATCCTGAATTGAAGCCTAAGTGGGCTCAGAGACGTAATAAAAAATAGAAGGGTAAGGAGAAAGCCACGAATGTTGTTATGGATCTTGGTTCAAATTCAGATGATGAGGCTAAGATAATAGCTATGGGTCTAAAAGGTAAAGCTCCTATTTCTGGTGTTTCTGTTGCTAGTTGTGCTTCTACTTCTACAGTTAATGATTTCTCTGAAGATAAGAAAAGGAAAGAACTTTTCCATTTAAGGGTTGTTGCTAAGAACACTAAAATTGATGCACTCATAGATAGTGGTTCTCAAGTGAACTTGATTTCTGAAAGTGTTGTAAAGAACTTGGGATTGAAAACTACACAGCATAAGAAACCTTATGCACTAGGCTGGATTTGTGAAAATGATAAGTTGCAAGCAACAAGACAATGCACCTTAAGATTCGCAATCACTAGTAAATTTGTGGATGAAGTACAGTTTGATGTGGTTCCACTGGATATATGTGGGATAGTGCTTGGAAGCCCTTATCTTTATGACAAAAAAGCTATTTTCTACAGGGAAAAGAATCTTTATCACTTGTTTAAAGATGGCATTCAATATATTGTACATTCTCATAGGATTAAGACTGATCATTCTTTTCCAAACACAGGGCAGTTAAAGAGGGTAATTAATGCAAGTAAAGAGTTAACTCTTATGTCTGTCAGTATAGGTGGTTCTACACTTGAACTTGGAGTAGCTAACCAGGGTCAGATGTTGCAAGATGCACCCACAGTACAGCATGAGGGAATGATGATTGAAAGTATTGATGGTTCCTTGGGTAAAAATGTTCCTGTTGTGAAGGATCAATATGTTGTTGACTTATTCTCTTTCATTTCTGCATTGATGTTCAGCTTGATGCTAGTCAATTTTTGTTGGTTAGTGGCTACGACAATTGATGTAGATGCTTATGGAAGTGATAGAATAATGTTTATGTTCAACAATATTGTTGCAGTCTTCATTGTGCTTGTGAGTTAGGTATTCAGATGTACAAAGGATACATGACAAGTGGGGAGGCAAAGTCCTCACCTGATGTCAGAGTAAATGTCACTTTTGGAGGTCCAAAAGGTTTTCAGTGGGGAGGCCTAATCTGGTGGATATTTTCAGTGGAAATTAAAGTGTCTCCATTCTCTCCAAAATCTACACCATCAGAAAGAGCTCGACGTTTGATTCCAATGCAACTCAAACGGAGCAAAAAGGAGTCCGTTTGTGCAAGTTATGGCCAGTCAAACCTTGGGTCAAATTAGGATCAGGGGCATCCAAGAAGTGGAAAAAATGATGTCATCAAAAGGTGTCAAAGATGGTATCATCACGAAGAGCTCATCGCTAGCTTTCCAACGCAACTCGTTTTGTCAAAATACATCATATGCTCAAGATATAGCTAGTCAAATTTTCTGTTGACTTGAAGGTACAGTGATGACGTCAGCAATTCGTACATATAGTCATCGGCACAGTCAGCACATAGTCCTCTTGGCCAATCATCGGATGACATGTGGCAACCTGTCGATGAATAAAAATCCCATGTGGCAACACAGGTGGCAGTCCAGTCATGGTTGAGGTGGCGTCGTTGTGTTTCGGCATCGAATGAGTTGCTGACATGTGGCAGGTCCTGGGAGCGCCACGTGTCCCTCTTCCTTCCATTAGCAGTTGTCAAGTCGGATAAAATATATCGGTGGGGCTCAAACTTGAGACCCCGAGCTCACCGAATTAGCCGAAAGCCGTTGCGCCACACACATGCACGTTAACTAAAATAGGGGAACGGTTTGTTTAGTTATAAAGTAGGCAGGATTTTAGTTGAAAAATGGATGATAGCGAGGCTCGACCTCCTAACTGCCTGCCTCCAAATCTATTGAGCCACCAACATGCCAATGATTCGGCTTAAAATATGTATGGCATTGGTTTTTAATAACCCCTTTGGACCAAAATTCCTAACTATCTAACCAAATAGTTATTTAGTTAGATATTAAATTGAATTTAAAATAATTAAATAAAACCCCAACAATAAAAGCCCGGAAATGAAAAGAAATTAAGGGCTCCAAATTATTTTAAAAGATTATTGTGGGGGATTTGAGATTTTTATTTGTAAATAAGGAAGATATTTGAAAATCTTACCTTATATGGGTGATATGTGGGATTTATAAAAATCAAGTAGTTATTACCCAACTTTGGTAAATTTGATGTATTTAAAGGGGGGGGAGAGAGTGAGTTGGGTACTCATAATTTTCAAGGAAAGCTGGTGCTAGGTGATACAGAGAGGAGTTCTAGGAGATTCTTGGAGCCATTTTCATACATCAGAGTATGGATATGCTGCCGAAGTGCTAGAAGAAATGGTTTTGGTGCAATTGTAATTTTGATTTGGAGATTAATCGGATCGGTCACACTCCATTCGAGCGGACCCGGAGACGTAGTCACGTTTGTGACGAACTCCGTAATCAAACGCTGTTTGCACTTCTCTTCTCTCTCTCGTATTCAGTTTCTCTTTTGAAGTTTTAATGCAGTAATTTGTTAATGTATGCATGAATTCAAATTTTGTAAACTTGGAATAATCATTGTAAAAGTTTAAGCATTCAATACTGCATATAGTCTAGATCCTATACAGATCAAATACAAACAGGATGTATTCAAAATGCTATATACTCAGGAGAAGATCTTGTTAAAGACAAAATTTCTACAATTTTTCCATGTAGAAAGTTAAAGAAGATGTCAAGCACTTATATGGAGGAAATTAAAAAGACACAGAAATACCAACTAAAGCATGGTCATTTGGATCGAGCCCATAACTAAATATAGATAAACACACAGATTTTCATTATTCCCTCCTTGATTTTTCATTTATGAAAGCAAATAAAGACAAACAACAAGTACCCACGTTGGGGTTTCTAGTAAACACACAGATTTTCTCTATTTTTGGTCATCCATGTTGGTTTTTCCTATCAACATCAAAAAAGTTTGTTCTATCTACCTAGTTGAGAATTTTTGTGAGGTAACAGGTATAGAGAAGGAGTTCTTTTCTTGAGTCGAGCTCATAGCTTTTAAAAATTAATATACAGGGTACCCATTATTTGGGTCGAGCTTCAAAATACATAAGAAGCAACTACAGTAATAACTCATGTAAAGTCTTGTATAAAATAGAAAATAACATAAAATGCAAAATTTTCTATGGTGGTTCAAGCTTCAAAATGGAAGAAATTCAGCTCTCATTCAATTTTCACAATACCCACAAAGGGATTCATTATCAAATATAAAAGGAGGAGAATTTCCTATTTTGGTTTGAGCTCAAAACTTCTAACAGTGCTCTTTATAATACACATCTGGAGCAGCCTGAACATGGCCCGAAATTCATAAAACAAAGAGGGATTCCTCTGGTTTCATAAGAGTAATGAAGAGATACGAGCTTGAGGGAAAAATTACCAGTTCAAGACTAAGAGAAAATCATCAAGGTCGCAGCCAGATTCATATTAAAGTCTCGAAACTCCAACCAAGAATGCAGCTCGAGCTCGCATGGATGGCTGGTGAAGGTGAAGAACATAGAGGCAAATACCATTGAGCTCAAACCTGAGGTTCGAAGTCTTCCAAATAAGCATAGAAATATACAGAAAATACATTAAGGGGTTGTGTTAGCCACGACCTTAAGGCCATAATGAACAAGAATGAGAAGCCATGAAACTATGACAAGAATTCTTCCTTGTGAATAGTAAGCAAAAGCAATAACCCGCGAGCTCTCTCATAGAGCTTTCAAATGGAGCTCGAGCTCAAGGAGGAAGACCAAGCAAGGAGAAGTCAGGAATAAGTATGACAGTCCATGGCCTTAATGGCCTTTCTTATTTCTTGAATAGAATAAGGAAACTTCAATACTCTAAAAGCAAGCTTACCCATATGAGATTTCAACTGTCAGAAGGTAGAGCCGAAGTCCCAAGGCACACGAGCTCGAGTTCAACTCAATCATGGTTGCGGCATTTTAACTCGCAGAGCTCTTTTCCTTCAAACTAGAGAGTGCGAAATGAAGTGATTATTAGGGTTTCACTTCATTTTGATTGAAACCCTAATTCGACCTTATGATGATCTGGAATATTTTGTCAATAACACATGGGATAATCCTTGCACTATGGTTTAATCCAAGTCTGATTTTTGATATTTGAGAGGGGCCGAAATTCCTATGTTAGGTCGATATGTTAAGCCTTTTAAGACTCATTTTATGTGCCTAGGACAATGGTTAAGTCTTAGGAATTTTTCTTTGCCTTAGTGAAATATGAAGGCTTGAATATGGATTATCAATGTAAATGTAATAGTGAATACCTTATGATTTATGGTTAGGTTTTGATGATTATCCATGTACGGTTCTTTATGTTTTTGGGTTGATTTTAGAGAAATCAATGAAAAATTTTTGATAAGAATATGAGAAGATAATTATGTAATATTTTTATGATTTTGTGAGAAAATCAAATATTGTAATGGAGATATAAGGATGTGTTCTTTTTTGCAAAATATTTTTAATCTTTAATTGCAAAAAAATAGATAGATTGTAAAATCTATAACTCTGTAAAGTAGAATCATACAGTAATCTGTTACAAATTGTTTTATGATTTCTTGCTATTTTTAGCAGATTTTTATTGACTTCTTCTCTTGGTCGGATTTGAGACTTATCTTGGAGAGATAAGGTGTTTTTTGAGCTTTTAAAGCAAATTCAACCTATTTTTAGAGGCTTGATAGGTTCATCATAAAAGCAATATGCTTTTTTCTACTTTTATGCAAATTTTTTAGACAGTTTGAAGCTTTTTTCCTTCATCTTTTTTCTTAGCTCAGATTAGGGTTTCTTGAGAGTTATGCCTTTCAAAAGATTTAGTCTTTTTAGCTCTCCTTAGCAGTTCAGATTTCAGTTCCTGCTCTGATGCATTTTTGAGCTTGTGAACCCTTTGTACTCAGTTTTGGCAAATTGACACTCTTTTAGTTTCAATAATACAGCAGAGTTCTCCTTCCCATTTTATTGTCTCGAGACTGGTAATAGCAATTTGATGCTTTGTGTTTTCATTTTGAAGCCTTAATGTCATGCTTTTATGATTTTTTTGCATAGAGTTTCATGTTTTCAGATTATATGATGTATTCGATGTCTCTGAATCTTCATATGAAGTATTGATGAAATCATGCATTGGTGAGATCGTAGGAACTATTGTAAATCAAGAAATTATTGTGAGTGGCAAGATCTAATTTCTGTCAGAAGTAATTGTAAGCAGTAGAATGGGGAAAACAAGTTAAACAATGCATCTACGCTTCTAAATAGGATATTGCATCTAAGATTAAGAAATTTAAACTAATTTAAACTACAAATCTACAGAAATTTATCCTATTGCTCTCTAACTCTAAAGATTTCTCTAATCTACTTAGCTCTCAGATTTGTAAGCTAATTAAACTATTGAAATGACACTTAGAGAATGAGAAAATGAACTAATTCTATTCCTATGTGATTGAATATGCAAATTCTATTGTAATGGCAGCCATGACTGCAAAGTCTGGATGCTTGATTGTTGCTTGATGAATGCTGGATGAATGCTTGAATGCTTGGATGCTTGGATGCTTGAATGCTTGGAAAACCTACAGAGTAAGATTACACAAATTGGGATCCTTTTCCTGTAGCCAAAGAGTTGTATTTATAGCTTTCACAGTAGCACATTTTCACAAGGATACGGGATA
Source organism: Sequoia sempervirens (assembly GCA_007258455.2). Classification (NCBI taxonomy): domain Eukaryota; kingdom Viridiplantae; phylum Streptophyta; class Pinopsida; order Cupressales; family Cupressaceae; genus Sequoia; species Sequoia sempervirens. Next base: position 37,135 of record VDFB02095415.1, on the reverse strand, counting down.
AGGGGCTATGATTCAATCTAGAGAATTGAATGGCCTGGGATGAGAAGATGGAGCTAATCATGGAGGATTGTTCCTCCCCATGAAAACACCAGGCAAGAAGAGAGGGAGGATTGATGGAAGAAGATTGAGAGGACTTCCTGCAAGTTTGTCCCTGAAGCTCTTCCCATGAATGGAAGTTGCATTAATTAGATTTTAAAAATCTAATTTTATTGGTGAGTGAATAGTGTAAATGATTTATGCATAAAATTAAATATTTTTAATTTATTTAATTTTAGCAAAAGAGTAATAAATAATTTAATAAATCAAACTATAGGGTTTGTTTATTAAATTAAAATAAAAGGAAAAATGATAATTAAATAAAAGATTCTTAAAATATCTTTATTTAATTAAGAAGAAATGTGATGAGGTAATTAAATAACACAAATTATTGAAGCTGTGTATTTAATTTAAGATAAAATTAATAGATAAAGTATAGAAGAAATGATAATAATTAAATAAAACAAAGTATTTAATTTTGTTTATTTAATTAAGAGAGAAAATAATATGATGGAAAATGATAATAATTAAACAAAGTTTTTAATTTTGTTTATTTAATTAAGAGAGAAATAGAAGAATTAATAATGAACTTAATATAAATAAATATTTCTATTTATTTACTAAGTAGATGAATTTTAAGATTAATTAATCAAATAAGTCTATTTAATTAATTAGATTCTTCAGACCATTTTTAGGTGTCTACATTTTGCCCCTCTTTGAAGTGATGTGTTTACGCGTTGCTTCAAAGAATGATTTTTCCTTAGCTACCAGTATTGACGAAAAGTTTAAAATATGCCCCAGATTTTCTCCAGATGTTGGATTTTGAAATGATAGCGATATATGCCCCCTCAGGAGATAAATTGATGAATTTTGGATTTTTTATGATTTTTCAAAAAATTTGAATTTTTATGATGATTTGATGATTTGATGAAGAAACAATGATGAAACAATTTATCTCCTGATAAAGAAATACTGATTCCTCCCTTTGATTATGATGATGATTGATGATCCTAATAGGTTAGAAGATTATTGATCTCATGATAGGTGAGATTCAATGATTGATTGATGATTGATTGATGATTGATTGACCTCATGATAGGTGAGGATCAATGATAGATTGATAATTGACCTCATGATAGGCGAGGATCAATGATAGATGCTCACAAGATTTGATCAAAGTCTCATCAGAGCTGATTCAGAGTTGATTAGGCAATGTGGTTTGACTTCTTTGATTGATATGATATGCCCCAGTATATGATGCAAAATGATGAATAGACTAGGAGATGAGATGAGGAAGAGATAATGCAAGGAGAAGTGAAAAGTAAGAACAAATGAATTCAAGGATAAACGTGATGTTTCCCTAGTCAAGTTGCAAGCCACGATTGATTGATGATGATGATGATAAGAGTGTTGTTGATGAGGGAAGGATACATCCCGAAACAACACAAAAGGATAGGGAAGGATACATCCCGATGATGATGATAATGATTGGATAAAGGCTTGTAACAAGGTTGGGAACAAAACCAAGGATGCAATTAAATGATTTGTGCTAGACTTAATAGATTAAGATTGGATGGAATTTGAGATGATTGAAATGAAAGAAAATGATTCAGAAAGAGGTGACTAGGAAAACAATTATATATTATCCTAAGAATTATTGAAGAGATAGTGATATGATGAGGAGAGGGCATACATGTAGCTTTTGAGATTGAAATTGGTAGCTTTGAAACAATCTATAAATGCATATGCAAGACTAATATGGATGCAATCTATTTTATCATGCAAATCTATTTTACCATGCAAATCTAAGTGTCATTTTAACAATCTTTTGATTTTGCTTTATATCATCACTGAGCTTTAAAAATTTTGAAAGCAAATACAAGCATCAATGATACAATATAAGTCCATGATGACCTGAGTATTTCTTTCATGATATTTGATATTGCAAGCGAACACAAGCATCAAGGTATGGGATAGACCAATGATGACCTAAGAATTTCTTGCGTAAACAAACAAGAATTAATCATTTTCTTAAGTGAATCAGAATGTCATCCATGATACTTGGTAGAGCACTTCCCGTGACAATTCACAAAATAATAATGACTAACTCACAGACAGCAAACAAAGAAAAGGTATCATTCTCCTTCCTTGCTGCTCTAGTTCAATACGTCATTGAGTAGCTCCAAAGAAATGATAAGCACATGATAAAAATCACAACAATTCAAATTCTTCTTAATGTATTTTCAAATCATTATTCAGATTAGATCATCAGTGTTGAAATGATTATGCGGATGTTTGCATGATATTTCCAGACTTTTGACAAAATGAGGTAACCTAAAGACCTATCCTAGGGGTCTCAGGGACTGATCAAAGATTAGTCTTGCCTATGTTATACACACAGAGACCACGTAGTTCAACTGACACAGACTCCACTTTCAATTGATGTAGACTCTATTTTTGTGTTTTCGATTTTATGATTTTTTTTTTTTTGGATTTTGATGGTTTTTCTGATGTGTTTGGATTTTGATTTTCTGATGTTTTTTGGATTTCGATGTATTTTCTGATGTTTTTGGATTTTGATGGTATTGCCACTTGATGTTGTCATGTTTGACTGCCTTTCCATGTAAGCTGAAAGTCTATTTGTACCAGATAACACTAGGATGTTGCCCCTAAGCCAGGGTAAATCATGGTATCTCTACTATGATATGGATAGTGATAATGATTATCCTAAATGATAGATGGAAATGATATGAAAGGAAACAATCGTAACAACACTGTACCCAATAGATAGAGGAGTTTGGTGAAAATCACAAGTAATGCCTGTTTGCCAGGTTTTCATCACTTGTTTTTATTGTGTCCTCTTTCCTTTTCTTTTGTATTTTTATTTTTATATATTTTTTGTTTTTCTCTCTTTTCTGTCATCATGACGCCTGTTTGCCAGGTTTTCATCAAGACAACTTTATTGACCGTGCACTATATATTCTCAAGTGTAGAATCGCCTGAGATGAATGTTGTTCATGGGCTCCTCCAACATGTCTCCTTCTGGTGTAGATAGCCGGTATGCTCCTGATCCGTAGACTGATATGATAACATAAGGCCCTATCCAGTTAGGTTCAAACTTTCCCTTCTTTTCTCTGTCTACTTGATTTCTAGGGTTTTCCCATAGGACCAAGTCTCCGATCTGGAAGACTCTAGGCTTAACCCTCTGATTATAGTTCCTAGACATCCTTTGTTGATAGGTTGTCAAATGATTGACAGCTTGTTGTCGACGTTCATCAAGTAGCTCTAATTCTTGAAGTCTAGAGATCCTATAATCTTCATCTGAAATGAGTCCCTTTAGTGAAACACGAAGGGATGGAATTTCTACCTCAATAGGTAATATTGCTTTTGATCCATAGACAAGAGCATATGGTGTAGCTCCTGTTGGTGTTCTGATGCTAGTCATGTAAGCCCAAAGAGCAGGGTTAAGTTGAACATGCCAATCACACCCTACCTCATTTACAGTCTTCTTGAGAATCTTTAGGATTGTTTTGTTGGAAGCTTCTGCCTGTCCATTACCTTGAGGGTAATACGGGGTTGAAAAGCGATGTTGGATGTGAAACTTTTCACACAATTCTTGGACGTCTTGGTTCTTGAAAGGCCTGCCATTATCTGTGATGATTGACTGGGGTATCCCATATCTACAAATGAGATAATTAAGTATGAAAGATGATATTTGCTTCCCAGTGATTGTGGTTAAGGGAACTGCCTCCACCCATTTTGTAAAATATTTCATTATTGTGATAATGAACTTGTGTCCATTAGATGAAGATGGGTTAATTTTCCCTACCAGGTCTAATCCCCACTGACAGAAAGGCCATGTAGTTGTGAATGGATGGAGCTCCTATGCCGGTGCATGTATAAGATTGCCATGAATCTGGAATTTTGGACATCTCTTGACAAATTTATAAGATTCTTGCTCCATGTGTGGCCAGTAATACCCCAAATGAAGGAGTTTCTTGGCTAAAGATAATCAACTTGAATGTGTACCACAAATTCCTTCATGGACCTCATGTAAAGAGGAAGCGGATTCGTTATGTTCTAAACAACGCAAAAGAGTACCATCTAGGCCTCGACGGTAAAGGGTGTCAGCAATAATGGTATGTTTGGTGGATTGGCGTATGAAGTTGCACTTTTGGTTGCGAGAAAGATCTGGCAGTAAGATATTATCTTTTAGATAAGTATAAATGTCTCCATAAATGGAAGATTGGGCACTATCCAAAAGGCTTATGGTTTGGGATTTGGGATTTGCGTATGCAGGATTTGATACTTGTTCTACAATAAATTGATAATGATCTTGCATTTCAGGCATTTGTAGAAGAGATGCTATTGTGGCCATGGCATCTGCTGCTTTGTTCTCTGATCTTGGTATCTGTTCAAATTTGATTTCTATGAAGTATTTTCTTAGATCATCTACCAATCTCTTATATAAAATTAGTGTGTCATCCTTAGTTTGGTAATCATTGTTGACTTGATAGATGATTAACTGGGAGTCTCCATACACCTATAGTTCTGTGATTTTCCAGTCAATGGCCACTTTAATTCCAAGGATCAAAGCTTCATATTCTGCCACATTGTTAGTGCAACGGAAGGTAAGCCTGTAAGATCGTGGAATGGTGTGCCCAAGAGGTGTGACAAATAAAATTCCCACCCCTGATCCATGTTGTGTGTAGGATCCATCGAAGTAGAGTTTCCACAGCTGTGTTGTAATGTTGAGGATATCCGTATCAGGAAATTCCATGGTCATAGGATGACCGTCTGATAATGGAGCTTCTGCTAATTGGTCAGCGATGACTTGTCCTTTGATAGCTCGCCTTTCTACATACTGAATGTCAAACTCACTGAGGAGCATGACCCACTTTGCCAACCTTCCTGTTAAAGCTGCCTTGCTCAGTAAATACTTGAGAGGATCAATTTTTGCAACGAGCTTGACAGTGTGAGTGAGCATATAGTGTCACAATTTTTGCGTCGCAAATACTACTGCTAAGCATGATTTTTTAATGAAGGTGTAGTTTACTTCATGTCCATTAAGTGTCCTGCTGATATAGTATATTGCATGTTCCTTTCCATCTCTATCCTCTTGTGCTAGCAAGGCTCCTAAAGAAATATCTGTTGTTGCGACATATAACAACAATGGCTTGTCTTCACTGGGTGGTACCAAGATTGGTGGTGTTATTAAATAATGCTTGATGTGGTTGAAAGTATTCTCACACTGTTCATCCCATGTAAAGGACACATTTTTATGCAAAAGATGATTGAATGGATGACACCGATCTGCTAGTTGAGAGATGAATCTCCTGATGGACTGTAGTCGGCCTTGTAAAGATCTTAATGTACTGATATTCGTAGGAGGTGGCATTTCCATGATGGCTTTGACTTTTGCTGGATCTACTTCAATTCCTTTTATAGAAACTATGTATCCAAGGAGTTTTGCTGATGTTACTCCAAAGGCACATTTCTTAGGATTCAATCTGACTTTGAATTTTTCCAACCTGTCAAATATTTTGGCCAGTATCTCTAGATGTCCTTCCCTGGTGTGAGACTTGGCTAAGATGTCATCCACATAGTCTTCCATGAATGTGTGCATCATGTCATGGAAGATTGTTGTCATAGCTCGCTGGTATGTAGCTCATGCATTCTTTAACCCAAAAGGCATGACGTTCCAGCAAAAGGTGCCCCATGGACATGTGAATGCTGTCTTTTCTTGGTCTTCAGGAGCTATTTTGATTTGATTGTATCCTGAAAATCCATCCATGAGTGATAGCATTTGATGGCCAGCTGTTAGATCTACTATCATGTCTATGTTTGGCAAAGGAAAATCATCCTTTGGACATGCTTTATTTAAATCCCGAAAATCAGTACATATTCTAATGGTGTTATCTGGCTTTGAAATAGGTACAATGTTGGATATCCATTCTGCATAATCAATAGATCTGATAAATCCAGCATCTAGTAGTTTCTTCAAATCATTTTTGACTAATAATGCAACATGTGGATGCATTTTTCTCAGTTTCTGTTTTACTGGTTTAGTGCCAGCTGGTAAGGATAAGTGATGCATAATGAGATCTGTGTCTAAGCCTAGCATGTTAGTGTATGACCAAGCAAAGAATTTGATAAAATCTGGCTTTTTTGTATTTGTCATGGATGCTACCAGGTGTAGGATTCTTGCTTTCTCTGCTGTGCCAATATTAATAGACTGTGTGGGCTCTATCAACACTGATGATCTTTCATGGTAATGTTGCGGGAGGATGTCAAACCTTCCATCCTTTGGTGCCTTAATGAGGTTTTCACCATTGGATGTGTTCTTTGTTTTTACTATTTTAGGATCAAATACTGCCATAGAATGGTTTTCACCATTAGATCTATTTTTTTCTTTCATATTTTTGCAACTGGAAGGCTTGGCATCCTCCTTCCTAAAAGCATTGTCAAAAGAAGTATTGGTAGAATAAGTATCATATTCCTCACAGCAAAGGTAATTAATGATGGCAGAATCAATGTCAAAAATAGGGAGATCAATAGGGTGTTGTGGTTCCCATTCAATAAGCTTGGGATGCAGTAAAGGCGATGAGTCATTAGATGGGTTGAGGTCAGCGATTGTGAAAGCTCGGATGGAAATATCATCTAGGTTGTTAGTGGTTATGTCGAGGCCTACAAAGGTATTTTCTTCCACATCATTTATCTCAATCGATGTCCGTTCATCTTCACTTGAGTCATCAAAATTTTGTGTTGCAGAGACAATAGGATTAAAACTCGAGCTTTGACCCTCCTCACGTTTGGGGGTATACTTTTTGATAATGTCGATCTGAATATCTTCATAGGAAACATCTGATAAGTTGTCCCACTCATATTCATTTGAATCTATTTTAGAGTTATCCCATTTTTGAAGAATACGCTCCATAGTTTTATTAGTGATTTCTGCTCTTGCTTCTTCTGTGTATCCTAGTCCAGTTCTGCAATTCTGATGAATTGCGAGGACTTGGATTGGTTCTGTTATACTTTGTTTCCCTCAATCAAGAGATCTTTGTTCTACTGCATATCCTAGTCCCGTTTTATCCTTATGTTGGAGTGTAAGAGGCTGGATTGGTTCCGTTATGCCTTGTTTCCTTAACCCAAGAGGTCCCTGTCCTGAATATCCCATCTTCTCCAGAATAGTTTTTCCCTTTCCATACTGATTTGTCTCTATGATATTGCTTGTAGAAGTAGAGGCTTCCTCATCCTTATAAAGCCAATTTAGTATGGCCTTATCTTCTGATTCTTCATCTAAGTTCCCAGCTTTTACAAATCTGCCATCTAATGCTGTTGTAGATTGTCCTGAATTTTGGGTGATTGTAGATGGATGTCCATATGTTTGTAAGGAGGGTAACATTTGTGATAGATGAAATGAGTGCCCCACTCCATATTCACTTATTCCTTTGTCACTTATCTGTACTTCCTTGGTGAATTGATGTGAGAGTGGAGCCAATTGTTCTTCAACATTTGAAGGATTAGATTGTGCTACCCTTATCTCTTGTGATTTTTGTTGTTTTGGAAGCCACTTGGATATGAAGCTTTGCTGCTGCTCACCATCTGATGTGCTAACTTCTCTATTGTGAGGTATCAATGTATCCTTAGATGTTTTTAATGCATGACAAGCTTGAGTGTCGTTATAGTCTACTGTGATTGTTACCTCTTGTCCATTGACGGGAAATTTCAGGCATTGATGATAGGTGGAAGGTACTGCTTGCATATCATGTATCCAAGGGTGTCCCAATAGTATGTTGTATGTCAGTTCCCTATCTAAGACTTGGCAAACCACTTTTTGTACAATAGGTCCCACTTGAATGGGTAATATGATCAACCCTTTAGAGGACCTTTCTTCTTCATCATATGCTTTGATTGTGATTTTTCTTCTTGTATCAATGGCTTCATCTGAGTATCCTAGTGCACGAATTAGCTTTAAGGTACAAATATTTAAACTAGCCCCTCCATCTATCAGGACATGCTTTACATGGTGTTTGTGGATGAGGACTTCAATGTGCAGGGCAGAATTATGTGGATGGGTGAGTGATACATCATCATGTTCAGAAAATGAAAGGCAATGAGGCATAGATAGATGTCCTACCATAGCTTGGAACTGACACACATCCAAATTGTTAGGTACCGTAGTTGATACAAGAGCTTGTTCAAGAACCTCTTTGTGTGATGGGGAAATCTTTAAAAGTTCTAGGATGGATATTTGTGCCAGTATTTTCTGCAATTGATCAATGAGATTATATTGATTAGAGGGAGTATCCACAGATGGGGATGATATTAATGCCCCTTTCAATATAACTTTGGATTGTGCCCTTGTTGTGGCATTAATCGGTTGGTACTCTTGTTTCCCTTTGAGTGTGATTAAGTTAATTTGTTTTTCAGATTTGTCCATATGTTGTACCAAATTGGTAGATGTAATGTCATTGTTCCGATTGATTTGATTGCATAACTCTTAATCCTCCTTGGCAGCAGAAAAACAAAGAATCGTTGTGTCATAAACATAACCGATGTTCTTACCTTTGGTGTTTGCGGAAGAAGATTCTCCCTTCTGATAATTGGGTAGAGGATTTTTGAACATTGTATGATCTTTGTTTGTTTGGTGTCCCTCTACAAATACTTTCTGTTGATCTATGAGGTCTTGTACCGCATGTTTTAATTGCCAAAAATTTTCAGTCATGTGGCCTTTATTTTGATGGTAGTGACAGTAATGTAAGTCATTCCACCATGACGGTTTGACTTGAGGGTCCCAATTTCTAGCCTCTTGTACTTGGATGAGTTTTTCATCTAAAATTTCTTTGAGGACTGATTCCAATGATTGTCCTAACGGCGTGAATTTTCGTTTATTGGATGGTCATTGGAATGATTGGGTTTTTGTTTCTCCAATGTTTTGATTATTTCCTTGATCACTACTTTGTTTGACATTAAAACCATTGTTTTGTTTGTTTGTAGTGGTTGGTGTCAAGGTGAATACCGGTTTAGATGTGTGTGTATCGATCATGGTATCGGTATTCTTGTTCTTTTGCCAAAATCTTGGTTTTTCGTTGTTGTTGTTAGAGGAATTGTTATTGTTTGAACCTTCAATGAAGTGTTTGATTGTTCCTCTTTTGATTAGAGCCTCTTCGATTTTGAGCCCTTTTTTGATAACTTGTTCAAATGTAGATGGACATTGTAAGTCCAATCTGTAATTCATGTCATCCACTAAGTTATCAATGAACATCTCTATCTTCTCCTCTTCAGGAATAGATCTGGGGTATTTAGCAAATAGCCTTCTCCATCGTTGGAGAAAGGAAAGAAACTTTTCACCCTTTGCTTGTTTGGTGTTGTAGAGTTCTTTTAAGGTTACCCCATGTTGGATGTTGAATGAGAAGTGTGTTATGAACCTATTGATCAGTTCTTCAAAAGATTGGATCCCAGGTTCCAATTTAGAAAACCACTCCATGCAAGTGTTTCCTAAGCTTCTGGAAATAATCATAGTAAGTAAGAGTCCTCGTGTGCGAACTCTATACTCATGGCTCAAAATTCCCGTACGTGATCAAATGGATCAGTTCTCCCATTGTATTTGTTGTATGTTGGGTACTCACAATACCGTGGAAATGGTATCATGTTAATGCTTGAGTCGAATGGATAAGGGCAAATGTCCTGTAAGGAATATCTTTTTGTTGGCCCTTGTTGGATATTTTGGAACTGCAATTGTAATTGTTGGATTTGTTTTGTCAAAGCATCTATTTGATTTGGATTTTCTATACTAGTTGGGTTAGGTGTGGTTGTTTCCTTGAGTTGATTGACATCAAAGTCTTTAGGAAGCTTAGCACCTTTGTCAGCTAATAATAGAAGATACTTTTCCATATCTTGCTCTAGCATCTTTTCCATAAATTTATGGAAATGAGGGTCTTGTTGAACTTTCTTGATTTCCTCTGTGGTTATTTCTTTCTCATGTGAGTTAATGAGAGGATCAGTGTTGCTATATCATCCCCAAGGGTTTTCTTCAGCCATGGCTGCTATTCTTTCATTTTCTTCTTGTTGTTGTTTTTGATATGCTGCTCGTGTGAAAATAGGCATACAAACGTTTAAAGTTTTACTCTAGACTTTGATCTTGGATTTTTTTGATTGGATAAGTGTCAAGGTTGTTGATTTAAAATCTAATTTCATCTTATCTAGTTTCGTGATGGAAGGATGATAAAATCCTTGATAGGGAAACTTTGACAGAAAATCTCAGATTTGGTGATAGTGACACTATGCGAGATGTTTCAAGATCTAGGTGTAAGGGTAAGGCTTTCCTTTTGTGTGACTTAAGTGTTCTGGACTGTGAAAAAAAATATTCTAGACTGATGAAAACCTTGTTATCGATATGGGCAAACTGACAAAATGTCCTACCAACTCTCTATTTTTTTGACTTTATGGCGCACTAAAACAGAGACACAAAGCGCTGAAACAGAGACCGGGCGCGCTGTAACAGATACCCAAAGCGCTGAAACAGAGACCGGGTGCGCTGGAACAGAGCCCCAAAGCGCTAAAACAGAGATTCTAGGCGCTAGAATAGATACCCGACGCGCTAAAACAGATGAGCTACGCATTGGAACAGATACCTGACGCGCTAAAATAGATGAGCTACGCACTGAAACAGAGACTAGAAGCGCTAAAACAGAACCTTAAGGTGTTTAAGATAGAAAAACTATCTTATTCTATGAAACTCACTTGGTCTGGTGTCGTATTGGATGGCTGGTTGTGGGATGTATTTTGGATGAATTCTTTGATTGTGGTTGTGGTGTTGCCTAAGAGCTCTTCTTTGATAAAATGCTTGTGAATCTAAGGGAGCTACAGCATAGTCATCCGTATAACCTCTAGAAAAATCATGATACCTATGAATAAAAGTCCTATGTTGGAGTAGAACTTTCCTACTTTGGTATAGAAATCGCTGCTTTCTTAAAAGTTGTTTGTATGCAAGTGTTTTCTTTGGTTTTCTGATTCGTTTGACAAGAGACTTCTTGATAAACTTGGTGGATACCCAATCTCAAATCATGAGAAATCCACAAGTTCTTTGATTTTGAGGATTTTCTTGTGATGATCTTATCTGAGTTTAATGAGAGAAAACACAGCAAGCAAGAATAGAATGGTTATCTTTTTTTTTTTTAAATCCTAGAATCTAAACAGATAGTGTATGTTCTCAAGAATCAATGATTCTTCTTGATTTTCACTAGTTTGATAACAAGATAAAACACTTCAGATAGACTCACTCCTAGAGATAAAAGGTCATCGTTATATACTCGAATCATTGGAATCGACTAGCCATGTCTAGAGGGCACCCGTGTTTTTGTCCCACTCAGAGTGACGGAAGTGGATACTGGATCCCCTGAGCAAACAGTCCTTGGCAATTATATGATGAGTGCTTGAGGGTAGATTCTTCCCCGCCCCTACACCACCAAGTATTACAATGTTTAGAAACTGACAGGTGTGCTTCTATTTCTAGGTTCTTAGATAGGGTTTCCGTTCAGAGCGGGAAATGGATAAACTCCCTCGAGAGACCTCCCAATCTTTAGAACAAAGATTTTGGGGATGGTTATCCTGCGCACTTCCGTTGAAAGAGGGTTTCCCCAAATTCACATAAATTTTAAAGTGGGTTGGAATGCCATGGCTTTTGGTTGTCCCCACTCAAGTCGTTCCCATAGGGTGAGTACTTTTTTCCACTACGGCAGGCATGTCTAAAGGTTTTAAGAAAGCTTTGAAATGCGTAAAGTAATGGTGAGTCTGGTTTTTTGATGCACCCAGTTAAGGGGAGAGCATAAACCTATCACCCAATCACAGCAGAGAAATTGTTCTTTTTAAAACCCAAAAGACCAGTTAGCTAATATATATGGAGATATTGCTCCATAAAAATATGATGTTCAATTTTAATCCCAAAAGAAAATTGTGAAGTTTCTATCCTAGGATTGATCGATTTTATCCATTTCTATCCTAGGATTGGTAAATTTTATCTATTTCTATCCTAGGATTGGTAAAATTTTAACCAAGAAAGTAGAAAGAAACAGAATCTGGCCGCGGACGCATCGGATCCAGATAAAAGAAATAATTTTGAAGATAAGAAAGTGGCGTGCTAAAAGAGTGACTCGGCGTGCTGAAATATAAACCCAGCGTGCTGGAACAGAGATGTGGCCCGCTGGAACAGTAACTCGACGTGTTGTAACAGAAACTCAGCGCGCTGAAACAGACCACCGGCGCGCTGCAAAAACTCACAATTCTGCGAAAACTTTCACGCTGATACCTGTAGGACACAATTTTCAAAAATTTAGCAAAATACGGGGTTATGCCCCACGGTGGGTGCCAATCTGTAAGCGGTAGAATGGAGAAAACAAGTTAAACAATGCATCTACGCTTCTAAATAGGACATTGCATCTAAGATTAAGAAATTTAAACTAATTTAAACTACAAATCTACATAAATTTATCCTATTGCTCTCTAACTCTAAAGATTTCTCTAATCTACTTAGCTCTCAGATTTGTAAGCTAATTAAACTATTGAAATGACACTTAGAGAATGAGAAAATGAACTAATTATATTCCTATGTGATTGAATATGCAAATTCTATTGTAATGGCAGCCATGACAGCAAAGGCTGGATGCTTGATTGTTGCTTGATGAATGTTGGATGAATGCTTGAATGCTTGGATGCTTGGATGCTTGAATACTTGGAAAACCTGCAGAGTAAGATTACACAAATTGGGATCCTTTTCTTGTAGCCAAAGAGCTATATTTATAGCTTTCACGGCAGCACATTTGCACAGGGATACGAGATAAGGGGCTGTGATTCAATCTGGAGAATTGAATGGCCTGGGATGAGAAGATGGAGCTAATCATGGAGGATTGTTCCTCCCCATGAAAACACTAGGCAAGAAGAGAGGGAGGATTGATGGAAGAAGATTGAGAGGACTTCCTGCAAGTTTGTCCCTGAAACTCTTCCTGTGAATGGAAGTTGCATTAATTAGATTTTAAAAATCTAATTTTATTGGTGAGTGAATAGTGTAAATGATTTATGCATAAAATTAAATATTTTTGATTTATTTAATTTTAGCAAAAGAGTAATAAATAATTTAATAAATCAAACTATAGGGTTTGTCTATTAAATTAAAATAAAAGGAAAAATGATAATTAAATAAAAGATTCTTAAAATATCTTTATTTAATTAAGAAGAAATGTGATGAGGTAATTAAATAACACAAATTATTGAAACTATGTATTTAATTTAAGATAAAATTAATAGATAAAGTATAGAAGAAATGATAATAATTAAATAAAACAAAGTATTTAATTTTGTTTATTTAATTAAGAGAAAAAATAATATGATGGAAAATGATAATAATTAAACAAAGTTTTTAATTTTTTTTATTTAATTAAGAGAGAAATAGAAGAATTAATAATGAACTTAATATAAATAAATATTTCTATTTATTTACTAAGTAGATAAATTTTAAGATTAATTAATCAAATAAGTTGTATTTAATTAATTAGATTCTTCAGACGATTTTTAGGTGTCTACATTTTGCCCCTCTTTGAAGTGATGTGTTTACGCGTTGCTTCAAAGAATGATTTTTCCTCAGCTGCTAGTATTGATGAAAAGTTTAAAATATGCCCCAGATTTGCCCCAGATGTTGAATTTTGATGCACCCAGTTAAGGGGAGAGCATAAACCTATCACCCAATCACAGCAGAGAAATTGTTCTTTTTAAAACCCAAAAGACCAGTTAGCTAATCTATATGGAGATATTGCTTCATAAAAACATGATGTTCAATTTTAATCCCAAAAGAAAATTGTGAAGTTTCTATCCTAGGATTGATCAATTTTATCCATTTCTATCATAGGATTGGTAAATTTTATCTATTTCTATCCTAGGATTGGTAAAATTTTAACCAAGAAAGTAGACAGAAACATAATCTGACTGCGGACGCGTCAGATCCAGATAAAAGAAATGATTTTGAAGATAAGAAAGTGGCGCGCTAAAACAGTGACTTGGCGCGCTAAAATATAAACCCGGCGCGCCAGAATAGAGATGTGGCACGCTGGAACAGTAACTCGGCGCGCTGAAACAGACCACCGGCGCGCTACAAAAACTCACGATTCTGCGAGAACTTTCACGCCGATACCTGTAGGACACAATTTTCAAAATTTTAGCAAAATACGGGGTTATGCCCCACGGTGGGCACCAATCTGTAAGCGGTAGAATGGGGAAAACAAGTTAAACAATGCATCTACGCTTATAAATAGGACATTGCATCAAAGATTAAGAAATTTAAACTAATTTAAACTACAAATCTACAGAAATTTATCCTATTCCTCTCTAACTCTAAAGATTTCTCTAATCTACTTAGCTCTCAGATTTGTAAGCTAATTAAACTATTGAAATGACACTTAGAGAATGAGAAAATGAACTAATTATATTCCTATGTGATTGAATATGCAAATTCTATTGTAATGGCAGCCATGATTGCAAAGGCTAGATGCTTGATTGCTACTTGATGAATGGTGGATGAATGCTTGAATGCGTGGATGCTTGGATGCTTGAATGTTTGGAAAACTTGCAGAGTAAGATTACACAAATTAGGATCCTTTTCTTGTAGCCAAAGAGCTGTATTTATAGCTTTCACAGCAGCACATTTGCACAGGGATGCGGGATAAGGGGCTGTGATTCAATCTGGAGAATTGAATGGCTTGGGATGAGAAGATGGAGCTGATCATGGAGGATTGTTCCTCCCCATGAAAACACCAGGCAAGAAGAGAGGGAGGATTGATGGAAGAAGATTGAGAGGACTTCCTGCAAGTTTGTCCCCGAAGCTCTTCCCGTGAATGGAAGTTGCATTAATTAGATTTTAAAAATCTAATTTTATTGGTGAGTGAATAGTGTAAATGATTTATGCATAAAATTAAATATTTTTGATTTATTTAATTTTAGCAAAAGAGTAATAAATAATTTTATAAATCAAACTATAGGGTTTGTTTATTAAATTAAAATAAAAGGAAAAATGATAATTAAATAAAAGATTTTTAAAATATCTTTATTTAATTAAGAAGAAATGTGATGAGGTAATTAAATAACACAAATTATTGAAGCTGTGTATTTAATTTAAGATAAAATTAATAGATAAAGTATAGAAGAAATGATAATAATTAAATAAAACAAAGTATTTAATTTTGTTTATTTAATTAAGAGAAAAAATAATATGATGAAAAATGATAATAATTAAACAAAGTTTTTAATTTTTTTTATTTAATTAAGAGAGAAATAGAAGAATTAATAATGAACTTAATATAAATAAATATTTCTATTTATTTACTAAGTAGATAAATTTTAAGATTAATTAATCAAATAAGTTGTATTTAATTAATTAGATTCTTCAGACCATTTTTAGGTGTCTACATTTTGCCCCTCTTTGAAGTGATGTGTTTACGCGTTGCTTCAAAGAATGATTTTTCCTCAGCTGCTAGTATTGATGAAAAGTTTAAAATATGCCCCAGATTTGCCCCAGATGTTGAATTTTGATGCACCCAGTTAAGGGGAGAGCATAAACCTATCACCCAATCACAGCAGAGAAATTGTTCTTTTTAAAACCCAAAAGACCAGTTAGCTAATCTATATGGAGATATTGCTCCATAAAAACATGATGTTCAATTTTAATCCCAAAAGAAAATTGTGAAGTTTCTATCCTAGGATTGATCAATTTTATCCATTTCTATCCTAGGATTGGTAAATTTTATCTATTTCTATCCTAGGATTGGTAAAATTTTAACCAAGAAAGTAGACAGAAATAGAATCTGGCCGCGGACGCGTCGGATCCAGATAAAAGAAATGATTTTGAAGATAAGAAAGTGGCGTGATAAAACAGTGACTCGGCGCGCTAAAATATAAACCCGGCGCACTGGAACAGAGATGTGGCACGCTGGAACAGTAATTCGGCGCGCTGTAACAGAAACCCGGTGCGCTAAAACATACCACCGGCACACTACAAAAACTCACGATTCTGTGAAAACTTTCATGCTGATACCTGTAGGACACAATTTTCAAAATTTTAGCAAAATACGGGGTTATGCCCCACGGTGGGCACCAATCTGTAAGTGGTAGAATGGGGAAAACAAGTTAAACAATGCATCTACGCTTCTAAATAGGACATTGCATCTAAGATTAAGAAATTTAAACTAATTTAAACTACAAATCTACGGAAATTTATCCTATTGCTCTCTAACTCTAAAGATTTCTCTAATCTACTTAGCTCTCAGATTTGTAAGCTAATTAAACTATTGAAATGACACTTAGAGAATGAGAAAATGAACTAATTTTATTCCTATGTGATTGAATATGCAAATTCTATTGTAATGGCAGCCATGACTGCAAAGGCTAGATGCTTGATTGCTGCTTGATGAATGGTGGATGAATGCTTGAATGCTTGGATGCTTGGATGCTTGAATGCTTGGAAAACCTGCAGAGTAAGATTATACAAATTGGGATCCTTTTCTTGTAGCCAAAGAGCTGTATTTATAGCTTTCACGATAGCACATTTGCACAGGGATACGGGATAAGGAGCTGTGATTCAATCTGGAGAATTGAATGGTCTGGGATGAGAAGATGGAGCTGATCATGGAGGATTGTTCCTCCCCATGAAAACACTAGGCAAGAAGAGAGGGAGGATTGATGGAAGAAGATTGAGAGGACTTCCTGCAAGTTTGTCCCTAAAGCTCTTCCTGTGAATGGAAGTTGCATTAATTAGATTTTAAAAATCTAATTTTATTGGTGAGTGAATAGTGTAAATGATTTATGCATAAAATTAAATATTTTTGATTTATTTAATTTTAGCAAAAGAGTAATAAATAATTTAATAAATAAAACTATAGGGTTTGTTTATTAAATTAAAATAAAAGGAAAAATGATAATTAAATAAAAGATTCTTAAAATATCTTTATTTAATTAAGAAGAAATATGATGAGGTAATTAAATAACACAAATTATTGAAGCTGTGTATTTAATTTAAGATAAAATTCATAGATAAAGTATAGAAGAAATAATAATAATTAAATAAAACAAAGTATTTAATTTTGTTTATTTAATTAAGAGAGAATAATATGATGGAAAATGATAATAATTAAACAAAGTTTTTAATTTTGTTTATTTAATTAAGAGAGAAATAGAAGAATTAATAATGAACTTAATATAAATAAATATTTCTATTTATTTACTAAGTAGATGAATTTTAAGATTAATTAATCAAATAAGTCATATTTAATTAATTAGATTCTTCAGACCATTTTTAGGTGTCTACATTTTGCCCCTCTTTGAAGTGATGTGTTTACGCGTTGCTTCAAAGAATGATTTTTCCTCAGCTGCCAGTATTGACGGCCATGACTGCAAAGGCTGGATGCTTGATTGTTGCTTGATGAATGTTGGATGAATGCTTGAATGCTTGGATGCTTGGATGCTTGAATGCTTGGAAAACCTGCAGAGTAAGATTACACAAATTGGGATCATTTTCCTATAGCCAAAGAGTTGTATTTATAGCTTTCATGGCAGCACATTTGCACAGGGATATGGGATAAGGGGCTGTGATTCAATCTGGAGAATTGAATGGCCTGGGATGAGAAGATGGAGCTAATCATGGAGGATTGTTCCTCCCCATGAAAACACCAGGCAAGAAGAGAGGGAGGATTGATGGAAGAAGATTGAGAGGACTTCCTGCAAGTTTGTCCCTGAAGCTCTTCTCGTGAATGGAAGTTGCATTAATTAGATTTTAAAAATCTAATTTTTAAGTGTCTACAGTAATAAGTTAATCATCAGTTGGTTTAAGTTTTATCAGTTCATCCTTTTATCCCTTTTCCCTCAGAACATCTTAGAGTAAAATTTATCATTCAGAGAACCAGCTCACTCTGGAGATTCCTTCTTCATTTAGATCACCCACATCTGAAGAAGGTTTCCATGTTTCAGTAGATTGTCGAATATTGCATTTAGTAGGGTGCAAATCTATTGACAACACTTCCATTTTAAGTTTCCACAACTCAAAATTACTGCCATTGAATTTCTCAATTTCAATCTTTCCTGATGTGCTTGCCATCTTAACCTGTAATTTGAATTACCAAACTTCTACAAGACTCCCACTGAACAAAAATTGACTCAAAAAACCCAACGTATCCACAAGGATAACATAATTGGCCATGCTTTGATACCACTTGTAAGGAAAGCTAAGTTGCAAAAACAACTCTCCTAACGTCAAAACCTCAGGGAAGAATGCAGAGATACTTTTAAATTTTCAATTACAGTCCAATTAAGATACACTTGAAATAAATAGTAGAAACAGAGAAATAATCATATACAGATGAACACTAGATTTACATGGGAAAACCCTTATGGGAGAAAAACCCACCACACCAAGAAAAACCCCTTTGTATTAGAGTAACAAAAACTACATACAGAGTATGGGATTCACTCTCTCTGATGTTAATTTACAACAGCATTCACAATGATCAACCTTGCTATAGAATATTCAAGTTACAATACTCTCATAATTGAATTCACACTAATCATACATCGAACTATTCATTCAACCATCGAACCGAACAACATCTGCAATTCCTGAGTATATCCATGTCATCACTGGTATGTTGAACTTCCTCACAGAATGGCCACAACAGACTAACTTCCAACGGTTCCCATTCGGCTTCTCTGATTGGTCATAGACTCACCACGTAGGATATTCATCACTTGGTCAAAGGCGTTCAACCTGTGTCACATGTTGGTGAGACACTAACCGTGTCTCCCCGATGCCATAAGACCTGATTGTCATTATCGCCAAGAGTCCTAACCATTGGCAAGATGTTACATCGAGTTCACAAGTCGCATCGACCTCAGCATTCTCATCGGTGAGAATCGCTACTCGCCAAGAGATCACACCGAGCCTTCCAGTCATACCAAAACAAACAACCATTGGAAAGACTTACCGCTATCACTGAGAGTTCTTACCGAAATCTTCAAGTCACCCTGAGATTAGCATTCAATAGGAATTATGCCGAAGACACCCCACAACATCAGTGAGACCAACACCCGTCGCCAAGAGTTCACACCAAAGCCTTTGTGTTACCACAAAGACTCTGAGTGTAAAGTTGTTAGTAAGACTTTCCATATCAACAAGACTTCATACTGAAGCATATGAGTTACTCCAATGACCACAAGTGTATAACTATCGGTGAGACTTCTCTTGTCGGTATGAGACATACCGAACGTCCAAGTCTCTCCCTAAAAACTTCTTTCACCACAAGTATCCCCAATCACCTTTAGACACCAACAGTCGGTAAGAGATCTACTTGAGCGGTGAGAGATAGAAGTTGTCACAGTGATAGATCCATTTGGCAAGAATGAAACAAGGTCTCAGCGACCAGAACTTTTCACAAGGTTCCAAAGCTGCTAGTCAGCCAGACAATATGGATGTCACACCGACTTGGCTCTTTCAGAGGTTTTAGCCTGTGAGATTGAGACACATATTTCCAACATCCCCCTCAAAGTGGCTTGTTATTCTTAGCTATTATCACATATTTACAGCATATTTCATATCATATTCTTCTATTGTGCAAGTTATTTCATTATAGTTCATGTGTGAAATTGTTGGTCTTGGTTCCCCATGGTATCATGATATCTTCACTTACCTACATAGAGGTATCCTCCCATATGACCTTACTTCGAACCTTTAAAAAACTTATGTCAAAAGAGCATCCTGATTTATTCTTTTAAGCGATACCCTTTACCGACAAAGTCTCGAAGGAACATTATTATGGTGTCTTAACCAAGAGGAAGCTTTGATTTTATTAAAAAAATTACATGAAGGAATATGTGGGTCACACTCGAGTGGTATGACCTTGGCTAAGAAACTATTGAGGATAGGATATTTTTAGCCTACCATGGAATAGGAAGC
Source organism: Sequoia sempervirens (assembly GCA_007258455.2). Lineage (NCBI taxonomy): Eukaryota > Viridiplantae > Streptophyta > Pinopsida > Cupressales > Cupressaceae > Sequoia > Sequoia sempervirens. The sequence goes on along the minus strand of VDFB02095415.1, from coordinate 17,112 downwards.
TAATTAATTTGTCAATAAATGCATGCAGTTTCAATAGCATGGGGACCTCATCTATGCATTAGCTCAAGAGCTCATGCCAATTACTACACCTTGGCCTTTCTCATAGAGGGGTCTCAACCTCATAGGAAAAATCAACCCCACCTCATCCAATAGTCATAAATTTATCTTTACAACCACTGAGTATTTCACCAAGTGGATTGAAGCAATACCCATGACCTATATCATAGGAAAGTGTATATCTAAATTCATTTAAACTATCTCATTTTCTATTAAGATATTCCTCAAGCCATTATCACAGAAAATGGAACACCCTTCAAGAACCAAGATTTTTGTGATATTTTCAAAACTTTAATATCTAACATCGCTTTTCTACTCCATACTATCCACAAGGAAAAGGTCAAGCCAAGGTTTCAAATAAAACTATCCTAAAGATTCTTAAAAAGATAGTCAATGAAGCTAGTCATGATTGGCATCTTCAGTTGAACCCTGCCTTATGGGCCTATTGAACCAGTATCTACATTCCTATAAGTGCCACACCCTATTCCCTAGTTTATGGAACCGAAGCTATCCTACCTGTTGAGGTCAAGCTCCCATCGCTAAGAGTGTCATTACAACATCCCATTACTAATGAAGAATATAGAGTATCCAAATTGAATGAGATAGAGCTATTGGATGAACTTTTCCTTGAGGCTTTGAATCATTTATAGGCCTATTAGAATCAACTTAAAAGGAGCTACAAAAATAAAATCAAAAGTCGATCCTTCCAAGTGGGAGACCTTGTCTTGAAAGGGAACCAAAAGAATATGTCAGATCTATATAGCAAAGGGAAGTTTGAAGCTAATTGGTTAGGACCATTCATTGTCACAACTAGCTATAGTTCTAGAGATTATCAAATGCCAGCCCCTAAAGGTGAACTCTTAGAGGATCCTATCAATAGCATGCATTTCAAAATGTTTTATACCTAGGTCCTGAAGGGTATAAATCTAAAAAATTCAAAAAAAAAAAGAAAAACAATAAAATCCAAAAAAAAGAAAAAGGATTGAAAATAGTAAAGAGAAAATTCATCCTCTAGCAAAAACCACTTTGGTGGTGCTTTGGGAAAGTACATTGGTGAAAACCTGGAAAATAGGCACCTTGTGTAAATAAGCACCATCTCTCATCCACCATTGGCTCTTCAGCTTATCCAACATTCGCCTCCCATCACATTCATCCTTCATCCTATTTACCTTATTTATTCCTTCACCCATCCATGTCCATATCATATCTAGATATTGAGTAAGTATCATGTTCCCATTTAGTACTACTTGGCACACTCTTAAGGTTAGTTTGTCCTAACTATATCAAGGTAGTCAATCACATCATACTGAGGGAATCCACCCATACTTGCATTGGATTGGGTTCTTATATATTCCCTTAAGGTTTTTCCTAAAATCCAAAAATCCAAAAATAGGTGTAAAATAAGGAAAAATCAAAAAACATCCAAAACATCTCCAAAATCCAAAAACATCCAAAAACTTGTAAAGGAAAAATCCAAAAAACAACCTCCAAAATCTAAAAACATCCAAAAAATTGTAAAGTCAAAATCCAAAAACATCCAAATCACATCAAAACCCTTAAACAAGTCTAAAAGATCCAAAAAATTCAAAAAAAAAGAAGTCAAACTATGTTTTCTTTGCATTTACATAGGCAATGCCATCATCAATGAGCCCTCGAGGCATTAGGTTAGTATTTAGGAGTTTTTAACAATAGCCTAAAAATTCACCAATGTTCATATCTCATCAATAAATGGTTACTGGTCAGAGTTAGTCGAGCTATGTCATCTCTAAATTTACGTAGGAAAGGCCATCATTAATGAGCCCCCAAGGTGTTAGGTCAATTTCCCCTTAGGTATTGGTCTAATCCTTAAAAATAAAAAAAATTTGGAAAATCTTGAAAACTCAAAACATTTAAAATACCTAAACAACCTCAAATAACTGTGAGAACTAAAAACATTTGCATAATATCAAAAGATCTCAAAAATAGCCTCAAAACATTTCAAAACATCAAAAAATTGAAATATTCCAAAAATTCCAAAACCACCCATCCCATTTCACTTTCACCCATGATAAACTTTCATCCATAATAAATCAATTGTCATTTTCAACCTTTGATACCACAAGTGGAAACAAGTGGGGAAATCAGTGAAGTATAACCCTTAGGTGTAAAGATCTTGAGTCTTGATCATGAGTAAACAATTTGCTTAATATTCATGTCAACGACCTATCAAATAGTTAGTTTTAGCTAAAGCATTTGATAGCATGTCCTATAGATACATCTTCCCTACAATGGACATCATCATTGGAAATCACCTAGTTGCATTACTTTGGAAAGAGATATAAATAACATTGATTGTTTATTAATTTTTATCTTTGCTTATGATTTATCTTATTGATCCATTTTGATGATCTCTCAATGATGTCTATCAAAAGGATTTAAAGAGAAAGGAATGAGGCATTGAAAATTATATTTCATTTTTTGTGCTTGTTGGATGTTCTTGTAATACAACCTTATCAAATACTTTCCTTGCATGTGTAGGATGGTCTCAAGTAAAACAATGGCTAGGACATATCAATTTCTTCATACCTTTTGTGTGTTAGTCTCATTGCTTCGATGGATTATTCTTTCACATGGTCTAACAAGGTTTTTGTATGTCAAGTATGAACAAGGATATTCCTATATGTCAAAGTCCATCACATTAGATACAATGCTATCATGGTTTATCGTGTCTATTTTGTATATCAAAAATAAGGAATGATATGATGAAGTTATCCTAATCCTAGAAGCAAGCAAATCATCTCTCCCTCATCACATATCTAATAAAGTCTTGAATAATCATAGGATTGTTGGAATTCTGAATCAATCTCAAGAGAAATGGTTAACATATCCATCTTATTCTTCTATCTTCTTTCACGCTAACATCTCCAACCTGGTATCATGGCAGTCAACAAAAATAGTAAATGCATCCATCCTACATCCACAAACCATCAGCATACGTCTTACATAGTTATAGCAGGTCACATGAAAAATACACAAAAAAAAGAAATGCATCTCACAACATATACATCTTGCATCATCACTACATATCATATGAGAAAAGATATGGAAAAAATAAATCATCCAATGCATTTGCATACATCCATATAGCATCACATCATAAATCATACGCATCACATCAACATATGCATCCATCCATATACATAAGCATGAGCATAAAATAAAACATCATATCATAATTGCATCTGAAGGTCATCTTATATATATCAAAATAATGATTCATGATACAAATCGAAGGTAATGTGTGATATCATCAAAATATATACATGAGGCTACCAAAAAAAATTGATGAATGGACATACATCACTAATCAAGTTGTACATCAAAAATGTGTCTATATGCATAGAGTTATTCTCTGCTCTATCAGCCATCCTGAGGGGAGGGCAGCTGACATCCTCTATCTGAAGGTTGTTGTACTAATGGCCCACCTATTGAGATGCTCGGTACAACCCTGATCCTATAAGAAAAAATTGATTTTCTCTAGTGTGGTGGAACATCTCTATGGTATAATGTCTGATAATATGATGCCTTCACTATGACCTATCCACAAATGGTAGTGGATACTAGACCCTATCCCTAAGCCTAAGCCTGCAACTATGCAGTCTCCTTGAGCTATTGTCTCCCAGTTGTCTCCTATTCCATTTGGAGTGTCAACTATTGTACCTGTTGGTTCTCTTAGTCATTCTCTTATTGGTATCAATCTCAATCATAAATGGCCTAGTCCATCTCAGTCATGAGTGCCTGTATCTGCATATCCCTAAGATCTAGACCCTATTGTTGTTGTTGTGGTGATGGTGGAGGAAGGGGTCCTACCTGTCATATGGTGGAACCAATGGAGGTTGATGTGCAATTTTTCCATCATGTTTCCCATCCCTAATAGCCTATTTATCATATGGTGGCTACTACGCCTACCCTTAGACTTGGCCTCTCATTTGTCCTCGTCCTCCACAATGCCCCCTAAAGGATCGGCCAGTCAGATAGGGGCATGTTGCGCAAACCAATCATCATAATCCTATGTGGTACCTGGATCATCGAGTCCTCCTGCATAAATCCATGGTAGTGGTTGAATATGTACTCTCATTGATAATGGTTTAGCACTCAATGTTTGTAGTGTAAGCCTTTTAGATAAGCTTGGAGTGGATAAGAGTCAAATTCAACTTGATTCTTTATCTATTTGTGGATTTGATAAAATGGGAAAACAATCACTTAGTGTGATAATATTACCTATTAAAGTTATAAAGGTTACATCACAAACTCCTATTCATGTTATTCCTTAAGATATCTCATATAATCTCCTATTAGGAAGACCTTGGATTCATTAAATGAATGGATTTCCTTCAACACTTCACCAATCAATGAAATATACATATCAAAACAATGTTTACACAATCAAATTCGACCCTGAATCATATCACAATTATTTGCAAACTGAAACTAGAATGACAAATACTCTTACAACGTTGACACCAATTACACAAGTGGAACTGAAACAAGAAGAAGAATAAAAGTGTTTGTCCTCAATCACAAAACTATTGGATAATGATTGGGGTTCCTTAGACTTTACACCTACATTCATTGGAGAATAAGAGATTACACACAAATCAAGAAAAGAGAAAGAAGCTACCATAATATCAAGACAAGTTGATTCATCAAAAGCATGTGAGTCCATAAATTTTAGCGAAGAAGAGGATAACAACAATTATACATCCACATATGATGAGTGTGATCATGAGAAATGACCAAATCCAAAAGAAATGAAAAAACATTATGGAATATTTTATGAACTTTTGAAACAACTTGGCTATAATGGAAAAGGATGTGGTCTTAAAGAACAAGGTATTTGTGTCCCTATAGAGCCTACCCTGCAAGAACAAACATAAGGTCTTGGTTATTTTCCTTCAAAGTTAATGAAATTATCAAAGAAACCTTTGCTTAATATCAATTTCATCACACAAAACACTCCTAGGACAAATATTGCTTCATCTTCAAACACATGTCTTAGTAATGATTGAGGTTCATTAGATTTTACACCCTCCTTTAGAGGAGAGTACAAAATCTCACAATCTAGAGAGTCTTGTGTATGTATGGCAGCTTGTAGTAAGTAAGAAGTATCTCTGTCACAAAAGAAAGAAACATCTTCTATTATTAATCAAGAGGATACCTTGTTGAGGCTTCTCCAAGCTTGCTTGATATCTCTCCCTCCAAGAAAATGAAAGAAATTTTACAACAAAAGTTTATTTTCTGCATATCATCGTGCATGGTCATTCAACCAATGAATGTAAGGCTTTGAGTAATAAAATTCAACATATTATGGATTGTGGTGCTCTTCCTTGTGTTGATGCACCTAGTTCCTCTAATTGATAATGATTTTCATCCTATCATGTTTCTCTTCAGTATGTGGCATTGGTAGCTTTATGTATCTTACTCATTTCCATTCATGGTGGTACAATCTTAGGTGCAACCATATCTATCTTGGCAACAACATAATAGTCCTTGGTGGTTGTCATTTTCTCCACACTTGGAGGGTAAGGATAACTAGGTTTTGGGAGGTGTGCATTCTTTTCCAGGATCCCCCTACCTCTCTTTCTACTTAAAATACCAACATAGTAAGTATATTGATATTTTTTAAGTGGGGACATATTATCCCCTATTCATTGTTTGCATGTTCACTTCTTAGTGATGATGGAATACATCTCCTAGGAAGTGTGAAATTTTTATTCAAAGTGTGGCTTTCTTGATCTATGTGTGTGTCTTCTTTATGGTGATATTATGCTTGATGTTCTACAAGAGTGTGACCTTTCTTGGCATATGACATTCCTCTTAGTGGTAATACTATGCCTTGCATTCCCTAAAGTGTGAACTTTTTATTCCTCGACTAGTCCTCTCTTGGATGTCAAGTGTGATGTTCCCTAAGGTGAGACCTTTCATGTATCAAGAAAAAACCATTTTATTATCCTAACCCAAAACTAATTCATGGACACTAAGCATAACACAACTTTCTTTGTGGTTCCTTTATGTCATGAGTGTCTAGCATAACACAACTTGCTAGTCTTGTGAAAAACTTTGACCATTTAGTGTGGCACCTAATCAAACTTATTAGGAAGTATGAATTTTGGTATGGTTGATGTGTGGGAGCCTATAGACCTGGCATGACTTTCCCATCGCCACTTTTTTTTGGGATCACACCTTATATACCTAGTGTGTGTTTCTTATATTTGTCTTGGGGGCTCACCTAGTGTATATTGTACTGCAATATCCCTTGTGAGCATATTTTTCATGGCCACCTAGCATAACACAACTTGGTTTCCTATAGAGCCATGTGTTTTATAAGTGATTTTACATCATTATGAAAGTATTTGATGGACATGGCATAATATAACTTTCTAGTTCATCTTTTCTTGCATTAATTTTGACATTGTATGATTATGTATTTTATCTTGCTACTTCATATCTTACACTCTCTTATGTGTCCTTTTGTGCTTATGTTTCTTTGTTATGGGATCTTGATCTTGGGGGCTTGGCCAACTCCTTGATCCTTTTCATCCTATCCCATCGACATTTGTGCACTTGGAACCCTCTTGACGTATATTTGTCTACTTTAGTGTGAGTTTGAGCAAAGGGCTCATACTCTCACTAAAGTGGGGGCTAAATGTAGTGTAGAAAAATGTGCTCCTTTACATTTTCACACTATGTTTGGGTCCCTTAATTACATTGGAATTAATTAAGCTTCTAATTTCCTAAATTATACATTCCTAAGCCTTATTATTCTCATTTTCTAAAAGGAAAACCAACATTAAATAAATTATAACATTATTTTAAACACCTTGGAAATTATGTGTCCTAGATTTAGGTCCCAGGACCCATCCACCCAAGGGAAAATGTGTCCTCCTTAAGTACCAAGACCCAATTTTTAATATGTTTTTGGTGGAATTTTAATGATTCAAATTCAATTTTTCAAATGTTGGCTTATGGAATCTATTTTTTTGGGAAATTAGATACACACCTATAAATACATAGTTATTTTATCAATTCAAATCATCTAGCATTAAGGCAAGTTTCATAAGAGAAAATATTATTGTAAAGATCATTGAAGAGAAATTTTATCTAGCATCTATAATAGCAATCAAGATCACATCATCATGTTAAATTTTATGCATCTTCATGTCATGTTTTGGAGCTAACATTATGATGTAGGTTTCAATCATTCAAGCATCAAATCAAGTGTCAAATCAAGCATTCAATCAAGCCATTTCATGCAAGATCCAATCCTTAGAGTGATGTGTTAGAATTTAGTCCTCTAAGAGCAATCATTGAGGGTTTGGTGAGTTGTGACATAGCATTGTTCATTCATCAAATTCCTTATTTTGTCATTATTTCATTATCAAGGTTTAATTACCAAACTCAGGTTTGACCAAGGCAAACCCCTATTCACCAAAAAAACATTTATTTTTCCCTCTCTTTGTGTATGTGTATATTTTCAAGTGAAGAAGGATAGAAGATTGATCAAAGGAGCAATTTTGAAAAGTTATCAAAGTTTTCAAGCCATATAAACTCAAATATTGAATTTATTTCTGACTTTCTGATAGTGAAGCTTGGGGCAAACAAAAGCTTAGATCTTGCACTAAAGGACCCCCAAAGCTAAGGAAAAACCATGTACAAAGACCCATTCACCCTAGGGTGAATGAGGCCTTGTAGGAAACTCAACACCTACTTTTGGAGCTCAGAATTGTAGCATAGGGGGATTCACTACTCATGAGTTCTCTTCATTCAAAGAGCCTCACAGGGTGAACTACCCTAAACTACCTCAAGGAACAGCGCAAAAGTTTTAGAATCAGGAAAAGTAGGTCACAAAGATTCTCTAGACACACTGACAAGCTCTCAGCCAAAGGACGACAGCATAGAAAATAGATGACAATGTGGTGCAATGGCGTCCCAGAGGTGCGCTAGCATCTCATATAGACCAGAAAGTAAGAATATCACAAAGAATTCCTAAATGACTACCTCTCCTCTATTTATTGAGAATTTACAAAATAAAATAAAGCCACATAATGTAATAAAACTATAAAAAAATGAAGTAGAACTAATAAAGATAAGAAGAAGAAAAGAAAGAAACACTTACAACCACACGAGCGATGAAGCCTCCACCAAACGAATGTATTCAAAACTTGTGTTTGTAAGATATTTGGAGAAAATGTCGGGGTTTTCCTTAGTCAAACTCCCATTTTGGTGTTCCCACCTCCACGGATAGCCAAGAAGAGAGAGAGAGAGAGAGAGAGAGAGAGAGAGAGAGAGAGAGAGAGAGAGAGAAATGGACAAAGTGCGTGGTGAAATCAAAACTCGCTCAGGAGTAGAACCCGCACCACCAAGTAGGAGTGACAAAAGAAAACCCCACTCAAGGAGGAGAACTCGTATCACAAAAGAGGTGATAAAAGCAATCCCCGCTCGAGGAGGAGAACCTATATCACGAAGTAAATGTGAAAATAGTAGAAGTGGAGGAGATGAAGTTGCAAGAGTGGAGCTAAGAGAGATTAAGAGAGCTTGAAGCTACTACAACAAGTTGTATTCAGCTATGCAATCAAAATAGCAAGAGTAAGAAAGGAGAAAAAGGTAGGAGCCAAAGCTAGGAAGATTTAGAGGAACAAATGGATGGAAAGAATGGATTAAAAAGGAAGAAAAGAAGCTTCCTGGGTAGTTACAAGGAATCCCAAGCCATTTCCATCGACAAACTTAGCTGACAAGTGGAAAAAATGCTTGGAAATGATCGTCGAAGCATTGACACGTTGCAGGACGCTAGCGTCCAGACACGTCACACTACAAAACGATGCGAACGGGAAAAGCACAAAGTTCAACGAAAAGCTAACATGTGAAGGTGGCTACTAAAAAGGGGTGTTGGAGCATCCTAAGAGGGAGAAAGGTTGATGCAAGGGTTAAAATGAGCCTACTCAAGATGCTAAGGGAGTGGACACTAAAGTGGATGTAAAGATGTAAGTGAAATTGTGAAGGGTACAATTTTACGCTTATACATTTTTCCCCCACTTTAGCAGGCATATGAATCTACATTAATATGCACACTAAAGTAAATCTACTAAACATAAATAACTTCATATGCCAAAAGGATACTATAGAGGAAGAAGGAAACTCTTCAAATCACTAATGCATGCCCCCAAGTTGAAGACCTACAAAATCAATGTGTTAGACAAGAAAAACCTATACCAGATAGCAATGTTAGCACATAAAAAACTAAAGGATTCAAGTCATCAAAGTGAAAGAGACCTCGATATAAAAGGTTGTCTCAATACTATGCATCATCTCCAAATTAGGAAATAACACAGAAGAATTTTAAGATGAAGAGAGAAAGGGTATATACATAGGATGAAGAAGATGCAGATATTCGATCCGGTATATACAAGAGATAAGAGAGAGATGAACAAAGTGTGTGGTGAAAGAAAAACCCGCTCAGGAGTAGAACCCGCACCACCAAGTAAGTATGTAAAGGAGCTCTACAAGTTCTCGGTCCTATAGAGCAAGTAAGCAAACAGTCATGTAGACCATCATCAAGTTGGGAGACTTTCAAAGGGGTCCCTCGGGAACCCTTCAAAAGGAAGAGGGGTCCACTCAAGGGATGCACTATTTGAAAAGCAAAGTCTAGTCAAGCTGCCCCCAAGCTAGACGCAAAGACATGAAATAGGTCTAGTCGGGTTGCCCCCAAGCTAGACGCCAATGAATTCATTCAAGAGAAAATCTTTCAAAGAGATCCCTCATGAACCCTTCAAAAGAGAAAAGGGGTCCACTCAAGGGACATTTCATTTGAAAGATATAGAGAGAGGGGGGTCCTTAAAAAGGACGCGCATCTCCAAAATGAGTTCTCACTGCCCCTAGCATACAGGGGAGGAGAACCATGAGAGATACATAGAACACACAAGATAGAGGTAAACCTCGATATCACTTGCCATGCAAAGTAAAGGCAAGTGCATCAATCAAACAAGAGCTTGATGGCACCTGAATCACAAAGTTGTTGTATTTTGTCCTTCAAGGCCTTACATTCACTAGTGGAATGACCAAGCACTCGATGGTATGCACAGAAAGAATGTTTTCCTTCATCATGTTTATGAATTTTATTATGTGTAGCTGAAGGAAGAGTGATTAAGTTGGATTTTAGAATCCACAACAAAATATGCTCTTGCTTAGATAAAGGATGAGGAGAAAGAAGCAACCCTTTCTCTTGTGGAGAAAGGTTTGACTTCTCACAAGAAGAAGGCACAAAGATAGAAGACAATGGAGGAAGAATCTTTTCAACAGGACAAGGTTGAGAAGAATTCATGTCACTCAACCATGGCTTCCGTTTAGATCATTCCTTCAAGCAACCAAGTCTCAAAGTACGCTTACGGGGTGTGAATTCTATAGGGACCTGAATGCCTTGTTCGTTATGCCCACAACCTTTATGCTCATAGCCATATTTAGACACAAGCTTAAAGCCAAAGCCACAATGCGTTTGCAATGTTGGATGTTGTGGTTATGTTGTTGATATGTGGTTGTCATTGATGTCAACACTATTAGAATTGATGTATTAGAAGCTGCATATGTTGAGGATATTGAGAAAATTGTAATAAGAAGTGCTTCAGGTTGTCAATGGAGTAGTGAAGTTCAGTTTGTCGATGTGACCAGCATGTTGATGATTAGTTGTTTTGGACTAAAGGGTTTCTTGTTGAGTGTATCTAGTTTATCCATGTCAAGTTTTAGAGATCCATGTGAAGATTTGGTCAAGTTATGAAGATCTGTATTCTGACAATTTTTCTATCACTTTAGTTTGTGTTCCTGAAGGAAGATCATGTGATTTCTGTAAGTTCAATTGTTGCGGATTTTTCTCTGGTTTTTTTGGATGTTTCTAGTTCATACTTTATCTGTGTTGCATGTTCGCATTGATTGTTGTGCTCGTGATACAATATTTTGTCTTGCGTGTTCATGTTTTTCATGTTCATGGCCGACTAGGTGTTGAAACATGTTGTGGATCTTCGAGGAGAAATTAATTGGAGTATTTTTGTGTTGGAGTTGTTATTTTGGGTCTCCACTATGTTGTGGCCGACCTTGGTGGATTCACATGAAAAATATTTATGTATTTTGGGCCGACTGTTTGTAATTATTTTATTATTTCTTTATGGCCGACTAGTAGCGATGTAATTCCATGTTGTGGATATATAAGAGTGATTGTTCTATCATTTGGAATCATGATTAAAGTGTGTAGTGTGTGACTCGTGTGAAAATATTGTTCAAATCATTTGAAGGAAAAGCAGAGTGTGAAGAAGAGTGAAGGAAATTGAAGAAGTGTTCATGTGCTTAACTAGAACTATAATCAGGAATTAACAGATGCAATTTTCTCAGCTTACAATCTAGATGGTTTTAATCCAAATCTCTCTTGGGTAGTGAGCCCTCTTGTAATTGAGCAGTGAGCTCTAGGAAGTGTGCCTGAATGCATGTGCATTCCCATTAATACTTCTTTATACTTTTAGCAGGGTATAATATTGTGGACTAACCTCCACCATGGTTTTTCCCCTAACACAATTTTCACGTAAAAAAAATTCTTGGTGTTCTTTGTGTTTCTGATGTGCTGATTGTTTATGGTTTATTGTTCATTCATCATATCTGAGATTAAGTTAAGTTAAGTTGAAAATTTTTAATATTTTGTGACAACTAATTCACTCCCCCCTCTCAGTTGTCTATCCTTGTTTTGACAACATGCAAATCTTGAGAAGGGGGAGGATTCTCATAGAGAGCATTGTCCCAACAATGGGGATCACGCTCCTCTACAGGATCACCATCATCCTTATTAACAAGACTACCAACACAGTCTTCTTTAGTAGAAGTGTAATCCTCTTCCTCAGAAGTAGGATCAACACTAAGGACATTACAATTTACACTCACACTACCCCATGATATAGGAGAACAACCATCTCTGATAGCAGGGGTGGATAATGTTTTTGGAAGGTCTAAGCAGATCGAGTCAACTTCATATTCCTAGATGAAGGAATCTATAAATTCTAAAGAACCCCAATCATCACCAAGACATGCATACTTTTGAGAAGAGGTAGAAGGAGTAGACTTACTACTCTTTGCTTCAAGGGAATCTTCCTCAGGGACATTTATCTTAAGAGTATCCTTTGTAGTAGGTACTACTGGAGAAAACACCAACACATTGGAAGACACCGAAGGAATAAGAGTAGGCACAACTGAAGCCTAACCAGCAGCTTCAATCTCACATAGGTGTATAGCATCAGGGTCAACCTTAACTATGACTACTTTATTATTGCAAATAAACTTAATAGATTTATGCAAGGTAGACGGGACTGAGCCCATAGTGTGTGTGAAACCTTGGAATTTCTACCGCTCTAAAAGTGTAAAATAACTAAGAAACATGAATAACAAAATACCAAGGACACCTCAAGATTAGCCAAAAGAGTGGTTCAACGAAAAGGAATGCAAATAAAACGAAACACAAATACTTTTACCTCCCTTGTGGTTGATACCTCTTTGATTGGCCCTTGCTTGGATTGGTTGTGTGCTCCTTAGATGATTGTTTGAATGTCTAAATGCAAGATTCAATATGCAAGATGATGAGCAAAGATGGCTAAATGATTGAAAAGGCTTGAGGATTCAAATGGACAGCATGTAGTTATGAGAGTGCAAAGTGTTGAGAATGCAAATGGGCAGCATGTAGTTGCTCAAATGAAGAAGTGTTCTAAAAATTCCCTTGAGGAGGGGGTATTTATAGAGGAACTTGAATTCTCTAGAGAATTCAAGGGTCAAGATTGATCCAACAAGGTCAAGATGAAGGGCTATGGTGGGTTGAGAACCCACAAGCCCTCACATTTTTACATGTGGAGGGTGAAGTGGACAAGAGGATATGAGGTGGAGATGAGTTGTCAAAAAGGTACATGAGGTGGAAAAGGACATGCACCTTGGGAGATGAGAAGATTTCCACAAAAAGGGATTTCTTGTCCCCAAGTGGGAGTGAAAGGGACATTTGAGGAATTTTAGAATTCCTCAAAAATCTACATGGGAAAAGGAAAGGTGGTTGGGAGGATAAATGTGAATTAAAAATTCACATTCCTAGGATGATCTAGAGGATAAAAGGTGGGTCTAAAGGTGGGACTTGGTCACATGTGGAGATTGTGACAAGTCCAAGGTTGGTCACATGTGGAGATTAGACAAGTCCAAGGTTCTAGAAGCCTTGAAGGATGGAATGTGAATTAAAAATTCACATATAAAGGAGGGGAATCTAGGAAAATAAAAAGGAATTAAAAATTCTTGGAGAATGATTAGGCTTAACTAATAGTAATTAGAGGATAATTAGGGGCTAATTAGGATTAAAAGCCAACTTGCAAAAGTTGGAGGATGTGACACATCCTAATCAAGCATTAGGCATGTGCACATCCTTAATGAAGAAATTAGGAGATGGATTAAGATTAGATGAAAATGACATGTGAGGAATTAAATAAATGTAATATTTATTTAATTCATTTGATGAAAAGAGGATTATGAGGGTAAGGTATTTAATTATTTAATTAAATACCTTAGGGATTTGGCAGAATTAAAGATATTAATTAAATAATACTAATATTACTTAATTAACTCCTGATAAGAGGATGTTTAGATGAAAATAATAAATTTGGATAAATTAAGTGTCCAAATTTGATGTCTACATTTTCCCTCTTTGAGATGGTGTTAAAAGCATCATTTCAAAGAATATTAAAATATAGAACCTAGAAGAAGATGGTTAGATTGGAAAAGATGCCCCAGTCATCCAAAGGAGTGACTAGGAAGGGAAAAAGAAAATAATGAAAATTAGGGATGAAGGATGCCCCTCGAGAGGACATGCGGGTTGAAGAGAACACGGGTGGGCTCTCGAAATAGATGATGTGATGCAAGGGGATATGAGGAAAATGATGCAAGGTGACAGGTAAGAGAGTAGGTGATATGGAGATGGATGAAGCACAAATGGATTTCAAAAGGTGATGTTGCCCCAGTCAAGGTACAAGCCAAAATGGGTTGATGATAGATGGAGTGTTGTCAATGAGGATAGGGAAAGATACATCCCAATGAGTGGTATTGATGAGGGAAGGATACATCCCAAAACACCACTAAAGGATAGGGAGGAATACCTCCCGATGATGATGAAAGTGTTGTTGATGAGGGAAGGATACATCCCAAAACAACACCAAAAGGATATGTAAGAATACATCTGGATGATGATGAGGATGGTGAGGATGATTGGATCTAGGCTTGTAACAAGACTGAGAACAAGACCAAGGATATGATTAGATGATTCGGGCTAAACGGAATGGATGGGGGTTAGATAGAGATGTGAGATAAGGATGAATGATGAATGGATGGGGGATATATGCAAAATGATGGAATGGAGAATGAAATGCAATCCTAATACAATTTTCCATCTTCGGAGCACTAATTTTTGCTATAGCATAAAACACAAGATGTCAGGGTATGAAGAACCAAGGCGAATTAGTGTCTAATGCATAAAACAAACACAACAGACAAGAAGGCTATCCCAATACCCCAAAGTCACGAAGACCTTGGTCGGGCCAGGTATTGGAGATAACCACAAGCACAAAAGGATGCCCCAGCATAACACAAGACCTCAGGGATCTTGGTGGGTACTATGTGGGACAACCAAGAAGACACAATCAAACAAAAGATCAAGATATGCCCCTATGTTGACCAATCAAAACACACCATAATATGATGGATCATGGCGGTCTTGACAAGTGATGATAGGGAGCTCAAATGATAAACAAAAGCCAAAAGCATCAAAAGATCGCAATCAATTTCAAATGTCCTTTGCCATAGGATCAAGGGGATGGATGGGATTGATGAGGTCTGTTAGGAAGGATGCATCCTGTTGAGACCTATGATGATGGATACAAAGCTAAAAGATTGTTATGACGCAGGATGTTCAAAATCGATTGGATCTCATGATACAAGTGAATCTCGTTTGTTAAGAACCAGCTGGAGAAGGGCATAGCTTGATGGCACGACACAAGGAAGACAAGACATGGGACTGACAAAACCTAAAGACCTAGGGGCTCGGGGGCCGATCAAAGATTAGCCTTGCCTACGTGGAAGCGCAGAGCCCTCGTAGTTCGATAAAAGGCTGACAACTGACCATGATGGAGATTTTGATGGATGACCAAGGTAGGATGGAGAACAGGAGGAAAGTGGACAATTTAGATCAATGATGGATGGAACCCCAGGGGCAGATCAAATGATCGACCTTGCCTACGTGAAAGCGCAGGGGCAACGTAGTTCGACAAGACCAAAGGCAAATAATGGATAAAGGATGATAAGATGATGATAGGATAAGTCGATAAAAAGATGGGACCGATATGACAAGATAGGATAGACCTGTTGGATTGGATGGGATAGTTATCCAAAGCAATAAAATGACTTGGGGGGATGATGTGATAGATAGATGAGTGATGAAAAGTGATAGGAGATTGCAAAGATGCACAAGAGAGAAGTAGGGGTGATGACGATTAGATAAATGGCATTGGGTTGCATGGGGTAAAGCCTATAGCTAGATACCAATGACAAGGGATTAGGAGATGGGATGAGGGGAGAGGATGGGGGGAGGAAAAAGGATTGTTTGGGTAGATTGGATAGAGGGATAAGGATTTGGATGAGGAAAAGGTGACCAAATGGATAGATGACTGATGCTTGGAACAGGTGGAAGATTACTCAGAATGAGTAAATGATTGATCAAGATTATGGAATGAGAGTTTGAAATGATAGGAGGTTTGATGAATGTTTGAGATGATAGGAGGTGCGATGAAGTGTTGAGATAATAGATGAAAGATTACTCAGAATGAGTAAATGATTGAGCAAGATTATGGAATGAGAGTTTGAAATGATAGAAGGAGGTTTGATGAATGTTTGAGATGATAGGAGGTTCGATGAAGTGTTGAGATAATAGATGAAAGATTACTCAGAATGAGTAAATGATTGAGCAAGATTATGGAATGAGAGTTTGAAATGATAGAAGGAGGTTTGATGAATATTTGAGATGATAGGAGGTTCGATGAAGTGTTGAGATAATAGATGAAAGATTACTCAGAATGAGTAAATGATTGAGCAAGATTATGGAATGAGAGTTTGAAATGATAGAAGGAGGTTTGATGAATGTTTGAGATGATAGGAGGTTCGATGAAGTGTTGAGATAATAGATGAAAGTTTAAAGCAGATGAATGGTTACATGGAATGAGTGAATAGATTTATTAGAATGGATGAATGGGACAAAATTGAAGAAGATGGAGGGAGGGATCTTAAGACTTTGTTGCAGATGGATGAAAGCCCAGATTAGGGGTTTGGATACGCTCAGATTGGGATAAGATTAAAGCTCAGATGAGGATTGGATCGAAGACTAGAATGATTGAAGGATATGATTGAATTGATTCTACACCGAGTTCCGGGGCTTTAAGGGATGTAAGGTGTTGACAAGCAGATTTTTCCCGATTTGGCAATTTTCAAAAACTATCAAATTTTGCCATTTTAGGAAACCTCACAGATAGACGTTTGGGAGTCCCAATTTTGGTCAAAAAATACCCATTGGTGAGATAGGATGAATTGCCAACAAACATCCCAGATTCAAGATATGCATTTTGAGCTATGAGTGGAAACCATTTTTCATAAAACACTAAATTAGGATTTTGGGGGTCAAGATGAAACTTTGAGGCCCCAAAAATGGTTCAAAACGGGCAAAATTGGTTGGGAATCCACTCATTAGCTCATAACGCAACCACCTGTCAAATTTCAGCTCAAACGGACACCCGAGTCAAAAGTTATGGCCTCCGGAAGTGTCAGTGTAAAAATCAAAAATTAATTTTAAAAAATCGAAGACATGGGTTTTGTTCGTTACGAAAAATGACGAACTGGGTCGAAATCAGTTTGTTTAAAAAAGTCAAAAATTAGCGGAAAATTAGGGGGAACAAGCTGGGGCGGGGCGGTCCCGCC
>VDFB02095414.1:0-13841 GCA_007258455.2 Sequoia sempervirens | reverse complement strand
AAGATCCAAGCTCTAACCCTTCTGTGAGAAGCCATACTGTTGTTCCTGTTGTTATTGCTACGAATATCCCAGTGACAATGATTTCAGTAGTGAGAAATCAGCCATTTGTTTCTTTTAACCAAGGCAGCCCACTGAATCTGACTCAACATGACGAAATTCATGTTGCTGCCTTAAAAATTCTGCCATATTTTCATGGCGAGGATCATACCACCCCAACAGAGCATATAAAATATGGTGCTAACCTGTGTGTTATTCACCATGTGATTGAAGAAAATGTTGCACTTAGATTGTTGGCAGTGTCATTTAAAGGAAAAGCCTTGCAATGGTTCAGAGGCCTGCCTATCAACTCCATAGCAACATGGGATGAGTTCGGCAGCCAGTTGTGCAAATTTTTTGAAGATAAATCCAACCACCTATCATTGGTGGAGCAAATTTCTACAATCAAAAGAGCTCCTCATGAAGTTATGTCAGATTTCAATAATTGTTTCTAGAGGACGTGGGATAGAATTCCACAAACGGTAAGGCCTACTGCTAATCATGCCTTTTTATACTATTTAAGAGCTTTAAATAGTGATATTTTTGTAATGATTTAATCGATGGGAGGTGATACACTTCCTGCAACATATGGTGTAGCTGATAGAGATGAAAACAACCTCATATAGGCTGGTAAAATTGCCCCAAGACCACCTATGCCAATATTTCCCACTTTTCAGCCTCCAACCCCTATGCAGTTACCTCCTTTGGTTGTTATTCCAAGTGCACCAACATTGCCAACACCTAATACCCAGCCTAACGGTCAAGTAAATGCATTTCCAGCTCAGTCTAATGAACTGCAAGAGATTAAAGGCCTTCTGATGACCTTTGGCAATGAGATGGTTAATCTAAAAAAATAGAAAAATCAAGGTTTTAAGCCTTATCAGCCCTCATTTCAGTCTAATTACCAACAAAATTAGACCAATAGACCACCTTACCAGCCTTATAATCAAGGCCAAAAGTTTGCTCCTAACCCAAGACCACATCAAGCTTATGACTCCAACACTGCAAGCACTTCTAAAGAGCTTGCACGTGTCCAAAATAACTTAGTTCAAGATTATGAGTGGTGTTTTCCATGTAGTCAACCCCATAATTAGGGTACCTATGTAAATGGGTTGCTTAACCAAGCCTTGATGGTTCAAAACACTTCAGCAATACAGTCAAGTGTGCCTGTAGTGATTGAAGTACAACAACAAGAGCAACATACACGAGTCTACATTCCTAAACTGGCAAGGAGAAGAATTTTGTGGAGTGATCCACGCTGATTCTTCAATTGCAGACAATACACGCAGTAAGAAGAGGGAAATAGATGAAGGACATCAACCTAATACAGTTCAGACTCAATCAAAACAAGGGCTGAACCAGAATCAAAATGCTCCTAGCCTGTCAAAAGCTGACCAGATTCAAATGCTACCAAGGGGTTAGCCTTTGGTAGGCAAGCAACAGTCTGATTTATCAACCCAGGTGCCTTCAGTTAAAGGTGATGTTATTCCTCCCAAAGGTCAAGTTAAACTTGCTACATCTTTCAATATACTGGAGCATATGAAGAAAATTAATGTATCCATGTCAATATGGGATTCTCTGAGTATTCCAGGTCAAAAGGACTTGCTTCAATCTGCTTTATCCAATTTAAGAGTCTTAGATGAGCCTAGTGTAGAAAAGGAGAAGGTTGCATTGGCTAATACTATTGTTGGTGATAAAGAACAACAAGTTGCTAAGGCCAAGCCACCTCCTTTTTATTTGTCATTAATAATAGGAGATCATCTGGTTCACAATTGTATGATTGACTCAGGGGCTAGTAGTTCAATTATGCCCAAAAAAAATTGTCGATAAGTTGGGAATTGAATATGAGCCATTAAAAAAGGGGGTAGTACAATTGGATGGTACTACTGTTAACACAGTAGGGGTCATTAAAAATTTGAGCTTAACTCTACATGCCTGTCCAAATTTTGCAATACCACAAGATATATACATTATTGAGTTGCCCCCGTACTTTTCCCTTTGTTTATCTAGGGATTTTATGGCCAAGATAGGTGGTTACCTATCCTCTGATTGGTCTCACATGTTGTTCAGGACTAGATATGTTACTAGAGTCACTATTAAATCAGAACCCATAGCCAAGGTTCATATCGAACCTTACAATCCATCTCCTATCAATGCCAACTTATTTACAAGTGTACAAGTGGAGCAGCCTACTGTTCAAGAGGCTGAGATTCAAATAGAAAGAACAATAGATATTCTTCCTAAAGAGTGGGCGCCTCAAGCTCATGAAGTTGGTATAGGTGAGCAATTGGAGGAGGTTGACATTGGTTTTTATGTGATGCGTGAGACTAACTCCTTTTATGCCTAATATTGAAAAGGACAAGGAACAACATAGTGAACAGCATGAAAATGATGTGTGGTAGCTGTATTTTGATGGCTCAAGGAGTAGGGTAGGTGCTGGTGGTGGATGTATGCCGGTATCACCAGAAGGTCAGAAGTACTATCTCGCTTTCAGGTTTTTTTTTAGCTGTTCTAATAATTCTGCTGAATATGAAGCTCTAGTCCAAGGCTTGGAGTGGGCGAGACAGAGAGGTATCAGTTGTCTAAAAGTTTATGGTGACAGCGAGTTGGTTGTCAATCAGGTGAGAAAGCTTAATGCTGTTAAAAATGATATACTCAGGTCTTACAAGAATAGGGTGTGGGACCTCTTGGAGGGATTTGATGCATTTAATCTGATTTCTATTCCTAGAACTCAGAATAAACATGCTGATAGATTAGCTACTGTAGGAGCTGAACATGATATTCCAAAGGAGATTTGCACTGATAAAACTAATCAGCATATCAAGATTGTAGTTAGGCCTGTTGTGCCTGATAATAATATGCACTGGTAAGTATTTGATAGTGACCAACAGATTGTCAGCTTTTTAAGAGAAGAAGCTGAGTTCTCACATACCAATCAGGAAAAGCTATAGCACCAGTACAGTGACTAGATTATCTAGTTAAAAAACAACAAGTTGCCCAAAGGCCTAGTCACTTTAGAATCCGTTTTTAATACTGATGATGAAGCTAGAAAACCTAAGGGAAGTATTCAGGTTTAGCAAGATCACTATGAAGAGGTTGAAGTTTTCAAAGAAAAGCTTCTTAAGTTAGGCAAGGTATGTACAGCTGAAGAGAAGCATGTTTTTATTCAGCTTTGTCAAGAATTTAATGATATCTTTGCCTGGCAATATAGTGATTTAAAGGGATTTAATCCCCAGCTTGCTCAACATACCATTGAGCTTGAGCCTAATGTCAAACCTGTTAGGCAAAAACAGAGGCCCTTGAATCCTAAGTTAGAACCTTTGATGAAAAGGGAACTAGATAAGTTGATTGAAAGCAGCATTATTTTCCCCATTAAGCATACCTCATGGGTTTCAAACCTAGTTCTAGTAAGGAAGAAAAATGTGAAATAAGACTCTATGTAGATTTTCGTGATTTAAATAGGGCCTCCTTAAAAGACCGTCATCCTCTGCTTTCTATAGAGTAGATACTTTAGGTAGTTTCAGGGTCTGAAAGGTTTTCCTTATTAAATGGTTATTTTGGTTACAACCAGAGATTGGTAAAAAGGGAAGATCAATACAAAACAGCCTTCACCACAAAATGGGGAACTATGGCCTATCTGAAAATGCCCTTTGGTTTATCTAATGCTGGGGCAACCTTTCAAAAGGCCATGGATATGGCCTTTCAGGGTTTAATGTACAAGATAGTCTTAGTCTATCTTGATGATATCACGGTTTTTTCTAAGGAGGCTAAGGATCATCTGAGTCATTTGAGGCAGATTTTTGAAAAATGCAGGGAATTCAGGATATCACTTAATCCTAAAAAATGTGTGTTTGTTGTTCATAAAGGAAGATTGCTTGGTTATGTGGTATTACTATTGACCTTGAAAGAATAAGTGCTATCTTAGCTCTTTCTTTACCAGCACATAAAAAAGGTTTGCAGAGTTTTATTGGTAGGATTAACTTTGTTAGGAGGTTTATCCCTGACGTTGCTGATTTATTAAGTCCACTAACTCATATGCTGAGAAAGAATGTACCTTTCAGCTGGACCAAGGATGGGAAAAGAAGTTTTGAGCTTATAAAAGAGGCATTGGAAACCGCACCTACATTTCTAAATCCTGACTTTTCCAAAGATTTCATTTTATATGCCTATGGAAATATTGATTCATTTTCAGCCATACTTGTACAGCGAAATGATGAAGGATCTAAACAGCTCGTGGCGTTCTTCTCAAAGATTACGAGCTCAAGTATACTTTGTAGAGAGACATGTTCTTGCTGTCATAAGAAGCTTAAAGAAGTTTAGGCACATGCTTTCCAATAACAAGATTATACTGATGGTTGCTCATCCAAGTGTGAAAGAGTTTTTATTAAACAAAGATTTGAGTGATAGAAGAGCCGGTTGGGTCACCTAAAAAGGTGATGTAGTGCTTGACCTTGAAATAAAAGATACAAACTAATAGGAGGAAGGTCTGCTAGCAGAGCTTCGGGGTGACAGCTTAGCGGTGTAAAGGAAAAGTTCTGTTTGCCAACACTCAAGATGGACAACAAACATTATTCTGCTCTATTGGTTTGGATTCTAATTTTATTATTTGGTGAGTGCCCTCGATCTGACTAGATCCGAGGAAAAGAAGGTAATATCGAAGCAATCCATACATATGTTCTTTAAATGGTTTGTTGTTTGAAGAGATTTCCATGGTGTCTGATTAGCAAGATGTATTGGGTGATCCCGGTTTATTCATATATGAATTCATCAAGGGAGTCAGCGTAGAACACTTTCGAGAGCCGTAACAACTAAAATAATGAAAGGGAGGCTGGCTACTATTCAAAACGCTCATGCATGGAGGTAAGAAGGTACAAAATTGTTACTGTACAGCACAGAAGAAATTTGGCAGCCCTCCACTTCAACCGATTCCAAGTAATTCGTAACTTCATGAAATGAAGGTTTGGATTTCATTGGGTTATAAACCCATGCATCAAGTGCAAACACACAAATGGATACTCTGACCAAGTTATTTCAAAATGGGTGAAATTTGTGGCACTCAAAGAAGTTAATGAATTTGCTATCACAATTTCACGAAGAGCTAGTTGCAAATTTGGTATCCCCAAATTCAATGAGACAATTACTTACTTTGTGAGTGTTGTTAAAATTTCGGGCTGTCAAAAAATGGTATATATCTGAGTACATCCTCTAATTATTATCCGCAGGGCAATGGACAAGTTGAGTCCACTAACAAGAATCTCCTAAGGATCATTAAGAGAACTATGGAGGACAATAAAAAATCCTAGCACACCAAGCTGAAATCAGCCTTGTGGGCTGATAGGATTACGTCAAAAAGGTCTACAAAACTTTCTCCATACATGTTAGTGTATGGAAAAGAGGCAAGACTGCCCATTTCAGTTGAACTCCCAGCCCTCGATCTGGTAAACCACCTTGATATGATTGAGGAGGAGCCTATGATAGCAAGGTTAGCTCAATTAATTGAGCTTGAAGAACTCAGAGTTGAAGCAGTGAAAAGAACTGAGCAATATCAGGCTCAAATAAAAAGGTCATTCGATAAAAAGGCATCTCCCAAAGTGTTCCAAGAAGGTGACATAGTGCTAAAGTTGGATGAATTAAAAAGCAAGCCTGGAAAGCACTCCAAATTTGATGCACTTTGGATTGGGCCGTATATCATTACTGAGGAAAAACAGCATAATGCTTTCCAGCTATCTAAGTTGGATGGTGTAGTGGAACCAATCCCAGTAAATGGGATTCACCTCAAATGTTGCTTCTGAGGTATGGACCTAAATCTGTACATAGCTGTTAAAATTTTAGAGAATAGGTGCAGTTTTCATTCCCTAAGTGTTGTCCCAGCACGGTAAATAGTTTCGCCTCAGTTTTTTCCTATTTTCATTAAGTTTTCGGCAACCTGTTATGTTCTATGAGTCTCAAGTGAGTTACAACCATGCACAAGGCTGCTCCAAGTCTGTTTCTAAGTTTTCCCAATGACTCCATGCCCAATGGATTGGTCTAGGCTACTGGTCTACATGTTTAGCAGGAAAACATCCAGCTGAGGTCGCCAGAAATGTTACCCAATTTTCACCTACAGGCTCAATCAGGCAAGGTAACCTATCTTTTCGAGTGTTCATGAAAGCCAACTGAAGGAACATTTGCATCAAGGTTACATACCTTCTAACTTGTTTGCTTCTTGTGCAGCTCCAGGGAAAATTATGTTTTAAATTCGGCACGTGGATTAAATGTGGCTCCCACAAGGGTTGAACCCAGCGTGCGGATGTTCATTTTTATTGGGGGGTCCTCCCTTTTGTTCTGCTAGAGGCGGGATCGGGACGGAAACCAAACAATTCCTATTTCTGTTCCGATTCCGGTTTCGGCTCCGTGCTTTTGTGCGTTAGTTTTCTTCTCCTTGGGCCTTTTCTTTTTTGTTCTGGCGGACTCGAAATCGGGTCTGGAACCGAACTCTGAAACTTTGAATAGGTTCCTAGTTCGGGTTCCATTCTGGTTCCAATCCTGCCGATCTTGTTTGTTTGTTTTGCTTTTGTTCTTCGTTTTTTGGTTGTGGGATGTTTTTTCTTCCCTTCCCTTTTTCGTACTCGTCCTTTTTGCATTTTCGCCATATTGGCGAAAAGAGGTTGGGTGAGTCGAACTTGTTTTAAGAGATTCGGTCTTCAGTTAGCTGCCTTGATTAGTCTTCCCGTGTCGGTTCGATCCATTTTAATGTTTTGGCGTCCTTTTGGTCTTTGTTTTTGTGTGCCTTGGGTTTCCTGCACTAGACACTTTCTTAGTTTTGGGACTTTCAGGACGAGTCACGAAACCAATGGGAACTTTCAAAGTTCAGTTCGATTCAATTCCGTTTCGATCCAGTTTAAGCCCTTTCTTCTTTCTATTTCTTTTTGTTTTTGTGATTTGGGGATATCTCCTCCTCTTTGATCTTCCTTGTTTTCTTTCTTCCCTTCTTGCTTTGTCGAGTAGGGATCCAGACGGGAATCAACGAAACTTTGAAGGTTTGGGGGTCGGACCCCCAGTTCCGATTCGTTACAGCAAACTCCTCTTAATGTTTTTCTCAACTCCAACCCAGTACCGGTTAGGTTCCATCTTGGCCCCATCCCACAGGTTTGAAAGTCTTGGGGAAGATTTGAGTTCACTGTAAAGTCTCCCCGACCCGATGGTGTCTCGCCGAAGGATGAAAGGCTCGGTGAAAGGTCCTGCCGACAATGGAGAGTCTTGCCGATAGCGATGGACTTGCCAATCAAAAACGATATCGGTATGACTCTTGGGGCCCGCTATGACCTCTTGCCGAATACGTGGAGTCTCACCGAAAGAATGGTGTCTTCGATGTAACCGAGGGAACTCGCTATGACTTCCGGCCGATAGCGATAGTGGCGATAATTTTGGAGACAATTACTAACTCTGCGGAGTTCACTAACCTCTACGCAGCAGGTCATTGCCGATAGCGCTAAAGGGGTGTACTTCGCATCCCGAGGAACCACGATGAATGTATCTGCCGACATCTTGATTGAGAAGCGACACAGTGTGACAACACACCACACCACCTTCAGCCAAATGGGACCGCTATTTTGCTTTTGGTTTTGCATAGCATGCCATGCTTTCTGTCACCGGTCTTTAGTAAAGGGAGTTTGAGTTTTGAGCAGTCACCGGTCCCAGAGTCAATGATTTAGCCCTAGATCTTGTATAAACGTCTGTATCATCGCTTAGAGGCAGGGGAGGCGAAGATCGGCTATTTGTCATTTGGAGAGTTCGAATTGAGCTTCCCTCCAGTTTTTAGGGTTTTCACCCAGATTTTATTGCAGGACCTACTTTTTTGGCACTTTGGGCAATTCAGGATCCTATTTTTTGGGGTCTATTTTTGGAAAGTTGCTATTTTTGGAAAAATTCTATTTTTAGAAAGTTTCTATATTTGAAAAGGGCTCGAGTTTCAAAAATCCACTCAGAAGTTCGAAAAGATCAACGAAACTCTCAAAAAACGGATTTGAAAATTTTTTGAATTCATTGCGAAAATCTGGAAAAAGTTAAAAATCTGGAAAAAATTGCTTGAAAATCACAGAAAATGGTGAGTAATCTGGAAAAATCAGTCATGCAATCATCAAAATCTGATAAAAATCTGAGAAATTCGTTTAGAAATCTGAGACACATGAAAAATCTGGAAATTCATCAAGAAATCTGAGCAGTCATGGAAATTCGCCTAAGTTTGGAATCATGGAGGTCCAACCAGCAAGGAGAAAGAGAAAATTAATGCAAACAAGCTTCAGCCAGACAATGGAAATGGCTTGACAGTGAAGAAACTCCGCCCAGCAGCATAACAAAGAAATGGCAAGACATTTTGCCAAGTCCGCCCTCCAATGGCATGGAAATGGAGGAAGTCCACCCATGTCCATGTGTTAGATGGCCAGGCTAAAGGTAAAGTCCGCCTTAGCCAAATGAGGAATGGCTGGGAGATGTAGCAAATCTGCCTTGGATAAAATATCAGATGGCATGCAAATTGGCTAAGTCCGCCTTGGACAAATGGTTGAATGGCAAGGGAATTGGCTAAGTCTGCCTTAGTCAAAGGTTAAGTGGCAAGCAAAAGGAGAAAGTCCGCCTTGGACAAAGCACTAGATGGCTAGACAAATGATGAACTCCGCCTAGCCTTAGAGAGCAAATGGTTAGCCAAAAGCCAAAGTCCGCCCATTAAGTGGCATCAAAAATGAGGAAGTCCACCTTGTGTGAAAGAAGAAGTGGCAATGAAAACTAGGAAGTCCGCCCTATGAGTGGCCATCCATGTGCCAAAGTCCGCCCTCAGCATAAGGTTAGATGGCAACAAAATGAAGAAAGTCCGCCTTGGCAAGTGGCAACAAGACAAGGCAAGTCCACCCATGGAAAAGATGAAAAGTCTAAGGCATAGCTAAGAAAAATGAAGTGGCAAGAGAGTCAATATAGTCCGCCCACCATAATGATGAATTGGCAAGGAAACTAGCAAAGTCCGCCCCAAGGCAAGAGATGAAAAGTCTAAGGCGTAGCTAAAGAAAAATAAAATGGCAACAAAAATGAGGAAGTCCGCCTTGGACAAGATGTAGATGGCCAAAACATAGCTAAAGTCCACCATGTATAGAGGAATGTGAAAATTTGAAATAATTTGCCTAAGTATAAACTTTTGAAAATGTTAAAATATGCATGGCACTTTGAAAATTCGCCCGAGTGTTTAGAGAAAATTTTCGCCATGGCTAGATAAATTTTGGAAAATGCAAGAAAATTTTACCAGAGACTTTGGACGATTAAAATTCACGGCGAAATAAATTTTGGACGAAAAAGAAAATATGGCCAAATAAAATTGGACGTGGCTAAATAAATTTTGGAAAAGGATAGAAATTCATGGCCAAACAAAATGGACAGCAAGAAAATCATGGCTGAATGAAATTGGACGAAAAGAAAATTAAAAGCTTGAAAATGAAATTTATAAAAATCTTTCAAAGCTTATCTTGAAAAGTTATCTTTAGGAGAGAGAAAATCTAAATTTATTTATTTTCTTGCAGGCGGATGACTACACAAGGCGAAGGAGAAAATGGCAAAGAAAGTGTAAAGTCCGACTGGAAGGGAGATGAAAGAAAACGTGGAAGTTCACCCTTGCACATGGCAAGACGATGGCAGGCACATCGTCAAGTACATCAAGCCAAATTTAAAATTGAAGACAAATCGGCCGGCGAAGTTTATTTGAGCACAAAAATGGCCAAAATATTGAAGGTATTACAAAGTAGCCAAAATTTGGCTAAGTATGGGAAATTCTCTACATAAAAAGTTCCAATTTTCCTTCATTGCGGCGAAGGCACAAGGGAATTCCTCTCCAGATTCAAGGCACTTGAAGGAATTCTAAAACCATCCAGAAAGAAAGACTTAATGACTTCAAGTCTAAGCAGGTGCTCCAAGGCGAGGTGAGAAGAAGAAGCCAAAGTCATCCAAGATCGAAGCACAAAAGATAAAGTCATTGGCAGGGAAAAATATTCTAAGGCAAGAACATGGAAAAGGCACAAAGTGATCAAGGAAGACATCCAGCACGTTGAGGTGGCGCCTCGTCATCTTCCAACCAATCAAATCATTCCAAATCAATATGCAACAACTTTCTATTTTATCTGTTGGTTCATATTTAGCAAAAAGGTGTGTCCTCAGATGAAATTTTCTTGTTGGTGGGGGTATGAAGCCCTAGTGGGGTTTTATTTGTAATCTTGGCGTTGCCTGATTCCAAATCAGTGGCGTGGTGTAGTGGGAGCCTGTAGAATTGAGCTCCAGCCCCTCATTTGTAAAGCAGGGCATCTGCAAGACATGTTGAGATAAATAGCCCCGGTGTAGTTGCCAAAGTAATGGTAGCTACATGCATTGTTTTGATAGTGATTGCTTCTCTTATTTTGGAGGTTATGGCATGAGTTCTTCTTATCCCTCTGTCATAGTTTAGATTTTTTCATGTATGTTAGATGAATGCAAAGATAGATAAATTGATTTATGGTGAAACTTTTTGCTCCTTGCTTTCTTTGAATGGTTGGATTTTCATTCAATCGTAAGTTCTTTGAGGCTTATTTTGTGGATGCTTAACTTACATGCGGATAATTATTGTTAGATTTGATGGTAGTTATTCGACTTGAAATCATAAGCACATTTCTATGAAGGTGTACTGCTGTTATGTAGTTATGTCGTTGTCATGTGGAAATAAAGCGTCGTTATTTGTTTCAAGTCAATACTGTCTCTTGGATTCTTAGGAGTAGATCAGTGCTTCTGAACCCTTCTCCTTTTTCAGTTTGTTTGATCCATGACCCAAGCAGTAGAGCTTCATTGTCTAGACCTTCATTGTGACTTGAACAAGCCTAGCATAAGTCCCTTTGTGTTACCAGCATAATCACATCAAACCACAGAGCTTATCCACATTCATCTTAAACATTGGAATTACCGTATGATCTTACTTGCAATCTTAGCATCACGGGGTGGTTTTCCAGAAGGGATATAGAGTCTGGACTCTTACTAGAATGTTTGTTGTGTCATGGCTCCATCAACTACGGCCTGTGCTTCAGAACCTTAGCGTGGTAACCGAGTTCCAACCAATGGAGGGAGGCTGAAGGTGAACAGTTGGCGGAGTTGACGATTAACCGAGAGATATAAAATGGTGGCAGCCTGGGCGAGCTTTCGACGATAGCGTTTGGATCAACAAGGGTATATCTAATCTTTAGCTATGTGAAGGGAGTCGACTTGCTAAAGATGCGGAGCAAAGAAGAAAGCTGAAGAACGCGAGTCCTGATACTTGAAATTTGGGATGTGGCCAGGGAAAAGTGGAAGCGCGGCGTGGCCATGCCGAGCATTCAGCGATAAACGAGATCCAGAAGTGGACCATATGAGACTCGCAGAGAGTTAATGATGCGTTGTAAAGATCACGAGAAGACCATGCACGGGAAGCCCGAGCTTTCACCAGGCATGGCTTGGGGGTAAGCGTTAATGCCTCATTAACTTTAATTTTCAAAGTGCTTCCTGGGGCAGATCTTTTCGCACGATGGCCCGATATTTTGTAAAAACCCTGGGGTGGGGAGCAGACACTCTTTGGTATGTACAGCATTTTTTCCTTTTTTGTAAGCCGGTTCTTGGTTGGAGATTGCTGAAGAGCAGTGTAACCTTTTCTAACTCATTTTCGCAAAATTCTGGACCTGTAACACAAACTTTTCTCAATAGAAAGTCATTTCCTTCACAGATTTTCTTTGTTGTTTTAGTGACTGGTTGTGAGTTGCATGATAAAATTCTATGTGATCCTTTATTTTATCAGATTCCTTCAGTACTGGATGCAAAGAACTTTATGTCATAGAGCAGGTTTATGTTAGTGATCTCTTTCTATTGTGTTTATATCTGTGAAAACATCTTTGTTTTCCTTGTGTTATGCATTAGAACAGTCAGAACCTTACATAGACTAGTTTTTATAAACATAAATCTCTGTATTGTGAGATTGTTTAGCTCTATTGAGATTTTCTGTGAGCTTTCTGCAGTATTGTCATATTTTTATCTTTGGTGTATCACCTGTTAGTGATAGGTTTTAAATTCAAGTATATCCTTCTTACTCTTTTCCTTGTCATTCTTTAGTTTTCTCAAGATAACAAAAAGGGGAACCAGCCCATAATCTGGAGGTTCACTTCATCCTCAAGTCACCCACAACCTTGAAGTGTTCCCATGTGTCAATAGGTCACTACAGTTAATAGCTTAGCAAGGGTGCAACTTTATTTGACAACAATCCATACTTAGCCATTTTTTTGAGTTTTCTCTCTCAAGGCATCAATACTTAGACAATGTTTTAGTTTTTCTTTTCTCCTCTTGGCTGGGCGGACTTTACCTTTGTCTTGACATCCACTCTTCAAGCATGAGTGGACTTCATGACCTCTTGGAAAAGGATGGGAAGACTTCACTTCATGCTTGCCATATCCTCTTCAAGGTGGGGCGGACTTCATCACTTCCTAACCTCTAGACGGATCTCTGGTTATCATCTGGATCATCTGGAACAAAACCCTCGCCATGGGATTTTCTCTTGCTTTTTACTCTTGGAGGTGCAAAACCTTGATTCTAAAGATGAAAACATTGATACCATGACCTATGGGACCTTGGAACTTTCTAAAAATAGAAAAGAGCAAAAAGAAAAATTTCTAAAAATAGTAAATCCCAAATTGGTCCAAAAGTGCCAAAAATAGAAAAAGCAAAAAGCAAAAAAAGCAGAATCCCTAAAAAATAGGAAGTGTCAGAATTGACCCAAAGCAATGGCGTTCCTCATCCTCCGAACCTTCTGGTCACTTTGATGATGTCTAGGCACTGTTATGGGCTTGAATTCCCTATTTGACTCGAATGACCACCTAAAAACTCTAACTCCTCATTGTAAAAGAAAATGGTGAGTAGTAGTTGCGACGCCAAGGCAAAACCCTAAAAAGCAAAAACAAGGGGGTCCCCATTTGCAGTGGAGCGATGTGTGAAAAGGTCACAACAGTCAATCGGCTAAGATCTCCATAAATTGCAGTATTTAAATGCCCATTTGAACGTATCGTACGTTGTTTTTCTTCAGGCATTATTCTTTATGCTATGCTTGCCAACTTTGGAACCCCAGTGAGGTAGTCAGCACTAGATCCTCAGAACTGTTGAACTAAAACCATTATATTTCTTTTAGCGTTTTAAGTGTTGTAGTAACTCAATCCTTTATTTAAGGAGACTCGGTGTAATTCCCATTGTTTAAGCTTTCCTTTTCTTAGACAACATCTTACAGGTTTAATCCTTATCCTATGTATATCTAATGTTTCAGCTTAA
Organism: Sequoia sempervirens; assembly: GCA_007258455.2. Classification (NCBI taxonomy): domain Eukaryota; kingdom Viridiplantae; phylum Streptophyta; class Pinopsida; order Cupressales; family Cupressaceae; genus Sequoia; species Sequoia sempervirens. The sequence goes on along the minus strand of VDFB02095414.1, from coordinate 482 downwards.
ACCGCGACCAATTACATCAATATTTTGCTCTTTTATATTAAATGTACATTTTTCTTGGAAGCATGTGATCGCCTTGCGTTAATGTTCAGATTTAGTCATTCCTAAAAAAATGCATTACATTGTGTAACAGTTTCTTTTAATTTATTATTATCATTCCTAATTCTCCACTTTGTTATTCAATATTTTGGCAAAACAATAGTTCTTCAACTAAGCGGAATTGGAGTACATATTCCTTCATCTACTCGGTCAAGCACAACATTTGGGTGCAAAAAAATCAAAGGATTTGGTCTATGTACACTCCAACCTTCGTCTCTTGTCACATGAGAAACCTAAATACAATGAGGGTGTGAAAGAATTGGGATCTAGTCCCTGAGTGTGCTAATTTAGATGCTACAATTGCACAACTTGCCTTAGCTTCTATAGATGATAATGACGCACCTAGTGGGAGTGGCAATCCAATTGATAGTGGTTCAAATGAAATT
>VDFB02095413.1:0-43897 GCA_007258455.2 Sequoia sempervirens | reverse complement strand
GCAAAATATACTTCTAATAATTATTCACGAAAGGTAGCCGAAATAATAATTTGACTATTTCCCACTATTAAAATGATTTTTCAAAGACTCATATATGAAATTATTCGAACATCACTTTATCACCCATTATAGAGATCGAGTATTTCCCTTTTTAATTACTAAAGTAAAACGTTGTATGCTGAAAAAATATTAATTTCCTCCAATATTATTCAAAGGGGGACTTTGGCCCTTCAAATATTATTTATAATTATTTACTAAAAATACCCTCAAATATCTAAATAATGGACTTAATTCTGAAGATATAAAATATCAGCACAATAATAAAATAATGCAATAATAAAATAGTTATTGTATTAACAGTTCTTAGTCAAATTTGCAATAATACATCAACTATTGCACCTAATAAAATCTCCAATTAAGCACAAGTAGAAACCCTGGATGGATTCCTCAACTCCAGCTAGGGTTGATCTTTCACAACCGAACCTAGCACTCTAGAGTCTTCAAACCCTCGAGTGAGAAAAGTATTCAACTTCACCTTCTTACCATGTAGGTAATGAGTAATGAATTCCAAAATCAAGTGTGTCCAAATGCTTAGCCAACAGCTTCTTAAATAGATTTCTCATTCACTTTTCAAGAAGCTAGATTAGAATATAATATTATTTTATTATTTAAGTGACTTTATGATATAATATTTATTTTAAGTCACTTAATTCACTTTATTATTAAATTAATTAAATACCAAATCATCCCTTTTGATAATATATTTTATTGGAATAACTTAATAAATAATTAATTTAATATACCTCCAATTCAGGTACATGACAGTCCTCCCTTCCCAAAGATTGCTTGCCCTCAAGCAATCTGTAATTGCTAATCCAACTCAACTGCAACATCATCAAATCCCCAAATGTCAACTCATCTATTCCTATCCACCAAACACCTAGATCCCAAATGATCCTGAGAAGAACTCCAACCAACATCCATTGAATATAGTTGAAGCTCTTGTCACTGTGAAGTCCTATCAATCTATGAGGCCAACTATCCAACAAGAAAACTCTTGGATCCCTAATATGTAAACCAATTTGTTCATGCCAACTATAGGTACTGTGTTGATACACCTCAAATATCCTACTTGGATCCCATGAATAAACTAGAAGTCCCTCCATCTCAACACCAATGGACTTCCATTGTGCCACTCTGATACCCCCTAGAGTCCAAGTCTCAAACTCTTGTTGTTGGATACACCCAACTAGAGAACTCAAATTGAGAGACCTATCAAACTTGGACTCACATCTGAAATCTTAAACATGCCATACCAGAGTGGATCTGAACTCAACCCAACTCTATGCGTCATCAAATCCTATACATGTGGGTTAACTATAAACTGATGTGCACACTTCAAGATACAATTGAGATGAGAATCCCCTAATTGTGCCAAAGGACAACTAGAGCAGTCAGGTGTACCCATCCATCATCAGAAGAAGACCCATAACTCAAAGTAGTATGAGTTGTTCTTGCAGCATCATCATCAATGCCTCTCTTGGAAAGCAACTGCAAATGTCCCATCTCACTTTTAGAAGTGAGAAGAATACCATCAGGAATGCCATCTACTACCTGGAGAGAATTTGGAACATCATCCAAGTTCAACTTCTCTTGCTTATCCAACACAAGAGACATTGCATCTATATCCTGAATGTGAACACTCACGTTACTCACCTTATCATGTGTGTTGGTTGCTATAGTTTATTGAGTCTCTATTGTACATGATGAATCTTGAACCAAACTCAACTCTAAGCAGATCTCATCCACATGAATCTCTAATTCCTGAAAGGCTAATTGAGTGCTTGTCGAGGAATCACTAGTAACCATAAGCTCGTGAGTAAGCTTATCCACCTCATGTTCTTTCCTTCTCAATGCATCTAAATAGACCTCAACGAGGTTGAGAAGATGATCCCTATCTGAAAGAAGGTGAAAATAATGTGTCTTCATTGTTCCCATACCTTTTTTGATTTCCTACAAGTTGTCATGAGAAGACTTTGATTCCAATCCCTTTTGTCTTCTCTCCAACTAAACCGTCCAAAGGTGATTTTCAATCAGCTTATATAGTTTTTCATGATGAAATAAACCTACCACGATCCCATCCTCATTCACCTTCAACTGGTTTCCCCAACTGTGCAGACTATGGGGTTTATGAGTAGCTTCTTCTTCCCATGAAGAAGTTTCTAATTGCACCTGATATTCTTTTTCCACAAAGTCTTGTATGCTCTCATTCTGATCTTGAATTAGGACAGCACTAATTCCATATGTAAAATCATCATCAATTCCCTTAGCAAGTGCCTCAACACAAAAGGGCTCAAGTTGCTCTATGTACTCATCATCCCTCTTAGCTGAACCATCGAATGATGACATACTATCCTCCTGAAGAGCTTCCGTGGCCTCCTGCCAAAACTTTCCTCCATGCAAATCTGATTTTTTCTCTCCATAGGATTAACTGTAGGCTAGTCTCTAACTACTAAAAATTCATCAGAGAGACTCTCAGATGTTTCACCTCTAGATACATCAAGTTTCTCCTTCTTTTTGTCACGCAATGTGGCCCCCTTAAAAATAGATTCCATATACTGTGTGAATCCTAGTTGTGAAGCCAATTTATCCATCCTTTTCTAACTCTATCTTAACTCTTCCATCATGGCATTCAACTGTTCAATATCCTCATTTGAAAACATGGTGTCCAACTGAAATTTCTAACCTAGGAGATGAATAGCTGATAACAAATTTGATTACCTAGTAGGCTAGCAAGAACTTTAGCTCTGATACCACTATAATGTCCCTTGTTGGTTCTGATGTAAATTTTTAGTTTTTAGCCTCGGACATTTTGTCAAATAGTTTGTAAAACACACTCCTTTCAGCTACTAATTGATTTCTTCTTTGGCTCTTGAGTTTATGTAGTGTTTTCAAATGCATCCATGAACTTAATTAAGGATTTTAGTGCAATGCAAACTTTACTTGGATTTTCCAATAACTGAAACTCATGCAATTAGTTGCTACAACATATAGACATTTGGACAAACAATTTGCATGAAACCCAAAGACTCCCTTGAATTTGTATTGCAAGAACTCCTAATGGATTACAATGACCTACAAAGACTTTCAATGCCAACTCAAATTTAAAGAGAGCACCTTAATGTGCATATCTAAATATACCCAGCCACTATATTCAATGTAATGCAATTACAATACTACCCTAATAGTGTTATTTTATAAGATATTGATATGCAAATTTGAACATTACATTTGTTCAAGAGTTACAACCAGCAGTTCCTCTAAGACAACGACTTCTACAATTGAGAATTTACAAGAAATGTAATATTTGAAGAACCTATTTTGGATGCCTTGAGAAATGTGATGGCCTTCTAGCTAATGCATGATTTCTTCCCAGCTATATTCAATCATACAAAGAGCTTTGTTCTTAATGTCAAACACCTACTAGAACTCCAAGGAGAAGCCACGACCTGGAATTTGGCTGCAATCTGAGTCAACCTTCCTCAGGGAAACACGTCTTGCCTCAAATTGTTCTTCTTACTTGAAACCACAACTTTCTATGGTTTGAGAATGTTGTGCCCAAGACCCCAACCAATCCCGCACCTTCAAATACACCCAAAGTAAATGATTATGTCTTGTGAGTGTCACGTCCGGCATAAGGTCATGACTTAAGTATTCGGAGGAGCCACGACAATAGGAAAAGTAATTTCCAAAGTTTGCTGAGAGTCCCAACAAAATATACTTCTAATAATTATTCACCAAAGGTAGCTGAAATAATAATTCGACTATTGCCCACTATTAAAATTCTTTTTCAAAGACTCATATATGAAATTATTCGAACATCACTTTATCGCCCAGTATAGAGATCGAGTATTTCCCATTTAATTACTGAAGTAAAATGTCGTATGCCAGCAAAATATTAATTTCCTCCAATATTATTCAAAGGGGGACTTTGGCCCTTCAAATATTATTCAGAATTATTTACTAAAAATACCCTCAAATATCTAAATAATGGACTTAATTCTGAAGATATAAAATATCAGTACAATAATAAAATAATACAGTAATAAAACAACTATTGCATTAATAGAAGTTCTGAGTCAAATTTGCAATAATACATCAGCTATTGCCCCTGATAAAATCTCCAATTAAGCACAAGTAGAAACCCTGGATGGATTCCTCAACTCCAGTTAGGGTTGATCTTTCACAACCGAACCTAGCACTCTAGAGTCTTCAAACCCTCGAGCGAGCAAAGCATTCAGCTTCACCTTCTTACCACATAGGTAATGAGTAATGAATTCCAAAATCAAGTGTGTCCAAATGCTTAACCAACGGCTTCTTAAATAGATTTCTCATTCACTTTTCTTCAAGAAGCTTCTAGAATATAATATTATTTTATTATTTAAGTGACTTTATGATATAATATTTATTTTAAGTCACTTTATTATTAAATTAATTAAATACCAAGTCATCCCTTTTGATATTATATTTTGATTGGAATAACTTAATAAATAAATAATTCAATATGCCTCCAAATGGGGGACATGACATTGACTATCTGCTTACTTGCCTACGTGGCTTTTTGGTTTTCTAACGTGTTTTTTCTGTTGATTAACATGTTGCTTTGTAGGTGCACCTATGAAGCTGCTTTCCAATCCAACTTTGTGGAGTCCCTCAAATCGAGCTTCCTTTAGGAGAGAGTGCCTAGGGGCACCTTCTTTGCAGGTTCAAGGACTTGTGAATCGCTTACATCCTACAGGATCTATCCACTATTTGTCTGCGAGCCTCCAATGCACTTTGTTCAATCCTCCTTAGGAGAGAGTACTTGTGGAGACATTTTCCTACCCTACACTTTTGAGTACGCCAGATTGCAGTCTACTTCCTCGTCAGTTCAAGTATATTTTCTTGGAACTTTTTTTACCTACTTTACTGAACACTCATCGGCACTCATGTTCACTTAGGTGGGGAAAAAATGTATAGGAGTGAATTTGCACCCCCCCTTGCAAATTCCCCTATTACACCCTTCACCTTAGAAAAATAAAATCTAGCCATGTAATTCCACATCACCCATTTGTACTCCATCCACTTGGCACTTATTTTTAGTGTTGGTGGGGGAATTTATGTTGGGGACACGCGTGTGACACGCAGACGTCTAAGGGCGTGTTGTCATCGTGACAAGATTTTTGCCTCTAGAATCTGTAGAGGCATTACATTCTCCATTGGCGACAAAACATAAAGCCCTTGTGCCTTTCAGTCAACCTTTGAATAACTCTTTCCCTTCTAATTCATCTTTAAATGCTTATCTTTCATTCTCATTCCATCTTCTTCACATTTTAGATATTCTAGCATAGCTTCTGGACAATTCTCACACTTTCGAGCTACTTGTTGCACTATTGGCTTCATTCCAACATAACAACATTCTTCACATCTACCATATAAGCTACAACTTGGTGTCTTGTGAGACCTCCTTCGACGTCACTGCATCCATGTCAACTTTTCCATGGTTGTAGACTTTCATTCCTCTCTCATTGGCCTTGAGTTCCTTTGGTTGAGGGTGGTATTGCTTACTTTCTATTACGTTGTTGTTGGATTTGAATAGCATAGTGTTGTTACCTAATTTTTCTTCCAACTCAATTAGGTAGAGCTGAGATAGTGTTTGCAAAGTAAAGATAAATGGTACACATTGAATTATGCTATGTTTCATTGATATGCACAACTTGGTATTATCAAGAAGGTTGCATTTCATTATGCAAATGTACATAAGAGAAATATTGCAAAAAAGTTTTTGCATAAAAATTGTATTTTATTGACAATTTCAAGTGCATAGTGTCCCACACAAGCCGTGGGGCCAACTATTTTAATGTAATGAAGCAAATATGCTATAAATTTATAGATACATAAAGGAAAAAATGCATATGGAATCAAAGGGGATTTGTCATTGCCTAAATGATGAATCCCAGTTGAGTTCAATTGCTACATCTGTTTCAACCTCCCTCCTGCTAGTCCAGCCTCTATAAGTTGCTTTCCAGTTGCTCCAAGATTGCCTGCATGAGTGAGAGAGAGTTTGTTAGAGCTCGGGATCACCAATATTTACATATGCAACATCTACAAACATATAGCCTAACCCTCATAACGCATTGAAATAGTCTGCATACCACAAATTTCTAGGAAAACATAAAGGATATCATAAAAATCTATCATATGCTTTGTTTTATCTAACATGTTTTCTCATTGTGCAAGTATAGGTGAAATTTTCATGGATGAATTATTTGCATTTGATATTATAGCATGTGGAGTGAAATGGGCTCCCACAAGGGTTGAGCCTAGCATGTTGCCCTCATGTTATAAAGAGGGATGAGAGTGCAAAATAATCACATTTACCAACTTGGAGCACATATATCATCACCTATGATAGGGAGCTTTTCTCACTATCATAAATGATGACATATTTTCTAAATTGGATCATAATAAAAAAGGAACAATCATGAAGTGAAGCCTTCACATGAATGACAACCATATCACAGGAGACTTTCAAGAATCAGTGATCATTGCTTGTTTTTAATGATGAATAGCAAGTTGTTTTCACCTTTTGTATGTGGTGGCACCTTCATATTTTGCAAATTTGAAGTGCCCATGTTGAAAAAATTTCCTTTGCACACTCAGGAGTGCACCTAAAAAATATGCCCGGGTGACCTACTTTGGAGGGTCATAACACGAAGCCAGTTAATTTTCATGCCAAACCCCTTGGTGGACATATATACTTGACATAAGTAAACATGTATGTCATATTTAAGCTTCCCATGATAAGTTTTGACTAAGTTTTGAAAAGAAAAGTTGGAGGGTTTTGGGACTGTTTTATTGTTTGCAAATTCTGTCCTACAAAGTGGCCTCCTATTCGAGCTAGTATTTCACAACTGGATGATTTTCAATACAAATGGATTGTTTCCCTACATTCCCCCCACATTCATATGCTACCTTGTCTGGTTTCAAAGCCTCTGGATCGGATTCGCTATTTTTTCGCGATCAAAAGCAAATGCAGTTTGTTTTACTTTTACAATCTACACTTTTAGAATGTTTCAAGGTGGTCAACTTTGACCCCTAATATCTCATGAAGAATGATGATTGAATGAAATTCCTCTTGTACACATTCTCAATGGACCTAAATGATCTTATGTTTTCAGTGGTAGCTTCCTAGGTGGTAATTTGATATTTTTTTGAAGCAGCGACTTGATGACCCCTAATTGGTTTTAGACAGGTGCAATTGCAGAAAAAGTCTGACTAAGCGACTTTGACATTGAATATCTTGAACCTCAAAATATCTCTTTCTGAACCGTTTATTGTACTACATTCTTGGGTCAAATTTTTGCATGCCTATGCATTTTTATAGCTCCAGGAGGTTGTTTGACTAGTTTTCTAGAGTGATTCTAGAGCTCACTGGACCATTTTTTACCATTGTGGAAATATGCTAGAAAGCATATTTTAATGACAATCCAGTTCATTTTTCCACTTCAAGTCCATTCAAAGGTAGCCTTTAATCAATTCAATATGAAACTTTTTTGAAAACATAAAATATTTTAGTCGGGCCCACATGGGGACTCGGCATGCTCTGCCCAATCATGAAGTGGTAAGTGCTTCAATGTTGGTAAAGGAGACACAATCACTAATCATGGACCATATTTTATAAGGGATGATAAAAGGATAAATAAAAGGGTAGAGATGGAAGTCACAGTCAGATTGCATATATCAAGTATTTGACAAGTGCAATGGTGGGTATCATGGAACAGAAAATAGGTTGTGAGCATGTTCCAAGAAACCTCATAACTATAAAAAGAGAGAACATAGAAAAGGTTCAAGGTCATAATTAGATGTGCAAACTCATGATCCCATGGCATAATTGGTGCCAATTTGATGTGAAAATTGGCCCTTTCCCAATTCCTATGATGCAAGCTTGATGTGTTGAAGATGATTGATCCACTTTGTTGGTGAAGAATGAGAACTCCAAGCCAAAATCTACAAAAACCTAGCTATGACTCAATGATAATGGATGAAATTCAAAAGATATTTGAGCATGGTAACTTTTCCTAGATTGTGGATGATGAAATGAGGATATGAGCTCCTTATTTATAGAATTCCAAGATGGATGAATGTCCAAATTTGAGCAATGTGGGACTAACATTCATCCAATGGCATGATGCCACTTGTCAAGCTATGAATGGATGAAGGATGTGCAAGATTTGGGGTTTGTGCCAATAAATGCATAATATTTGAATTTCAAATTTGTTGAAATGACATGCAAGAGGGAAGGGAAAATGCAATAAATGCCACTTGGCTCAAGGCAAAGGACATGTAAGATGAATTTATTGCCTTGTTGGATGTACATTTTGACTTGGAATTTTTGAATTCAAATTGAGAGAATATTCCAAAAGATGCCTTGTGAGGAAAATAGAGATTTAATAAATGAATTAAATCTATTTTCATGTGCAACTTGCATTATCTAGAGGATGGGACATGAGATGAGATTAAATTAATCAAGGGTTAATTAATTTAATGAGAGAGGTTAGATGATGTGACCTATTTGACTCAAATTTATGGATTTATTTAAATCAAATAAGAGAGGAATATGACAAGAGATTAATTAAATAAAGATTTTGATTCATTTAATTAAAAGAGATGGTGTTAGCTTAAATCAAATAAGGTTTTAATTTATTTAATTTAATGGATAGACTTTAGAGATTTAATCAAATAAATTGATTATTTAATTAAATCGGGATAATTAGATCAAATGGATTGATTTAATTAACAAAAGAGATGACTTGATTAGATAAAATGATTTATTTAATTAAGAGAGGAATATTGATGAATTTAATCAGATAGGGGAATTTGATTAAATGGTTAGACCGAGGGATGATTCAGGAAGAAACAATGTTAGTAAGTCAAGATCAGATGCACAATGTCAATCAGTATATTTTACGTGTCTACAGGAACTTCCCTTCTTGATATGTATAAGGAGTGCAGGAGCTCATGAACTTTGATGCCCAGTACACTACTTCTTTATTAAAACAGACATAATTCTCCTAACCTTTTGATCCATGCCACCCATTGAAAGCTTCTTTCAACTGGAGGACTTCTTGTGGTAGGAAGTTGCAAAACTTAAACTGCCTCAACAATTTGAGGAGATGTTAATGTAAGGATTGAGAGTTCTTAAAATTCTTCCCTACGATGTTGCCATGGTATTGGAAGACATTGTGATAGAAAGACAAGAGCTACAAAGCTTCAGAGTGATGAGATACATAAGGTAGAATCACTTGCAAAAATGAAATGTCAACAAGAGGAAGACAAAGCAAATGTCAAACTCCACTCGCTGATATCAATTCCATTGGCTACTCCCACAGCCCATACCATGTTTGTCCATGGCTTTAGCCATGAGGAGTGCTCTCAGTTTTTCAAGAGGTGCAAGTGAGAGTCCCAGTGGAGAGTCATAAACCATACGCCTCCTCCAAACCAGTTCGAGCTTACAGTAAGAAAATGCAGCAACTATCATTTGAATGAGTTTTATCTTGGCGCCAAGACAGGAGATGACACTAGCTGCAAGCTATGGGGTGCCATTCAACAAACTTCAAGGGGACTGATCCATAGACAAGGAGCCACCGTGATCATAGGAAGAGTTGGCACTTCCAGTGAAAATGTATCAAAACTGTTTGAGGAAATTCTATTTTTGTGCAACGATAGGGAGATGTTTTTGTTGCAAAAAAATTGGAGTAGCCATTGTAGTGGTTGAGAAGGGGTCGATTCGATGTTGCAATGGAGATTTCAACACTAGTGTATGAGGCCGTTGTAGGAAATTTCTGTGAAGCCGCTATGGAAGAAGTCTTTGTTAAAAAATTGGTATGCATGAGTAAATCTAACACATGCTTACTGTGCACAAAGGAGCTTGCACTTGCAGTGAAAGGGTATCAACATTTTTTTTGATGAATTATATGCCACCATAGCTAGAGGAATTGCAGAGACAAATTAGGGCAAGCAAACCCAACATCAATGGTAGACAAAAATGGAGAGATGCAACCAAATCCTCACCGTCAATCGCATACCTCATGCATTGAAAGATGATGCAAGCCAAAGGGCTACAAGGTATGTGAGCTACTTCCACATGGGTGGTGGGCCCATGAAGGATTTTGAAGCCAAGTAAAAAGTGAGAAAGGCATGGGTAAGATAAATATTTTCCCGATATAGTGATTTTCTAAAAGGTCTTTTCCATTTTAAATGGTGAGTGAAGGTATAAAATGGTGAATATAAAGTATGGGTAAACTACTTTACCCAAATAAAGTTCAAATTCCTTCACTATTTTAAATTAAAAGCTTTCAAGTGTTGTTGGGAGTGAAAAGTAAAATAACATGAGAAATTTTTTTTTGATAAGCCCATATAAAATATGCAAAAGCTTTACTATTTGAAAGCAATGATTTTAAATGTAAAGGAAATTTAAGGTGGGTTGCAAAATAAATGGCATGGGATAGTTTTATGAAGTGAATAAAATATTCATTTTCTAGAGGGCATTATTTGTTGGGAGGTGAAAATGCAGCAAAATAAAAGAGAAAATTTGGCTTCCACTGGGAAAATTGATTGCTTTTTCATTTGTAAGGGCAAACGGAAAGGTGAATTTTTTGTTGAAGAATCAAGGTGAAGGAAAGAAAAATACAGATGCAGAGTTTGTTATTGCAAAGGAAGAGAGAAGAGAGAGGCTTTTCCCAATTTCTTTTTGTTAATTAACGGAGGATGAAGCTTCTAGGTGTCTTCAACAGATTAATTTTGGGGCTGTTCTTCTATATCTTCTCATTTTTTTCTCATTGTAAAGGGTTCTAAATTCTTGTATGGGTTGGGTAGATAGAGAAATGTTGAGTCTGAGGCATGAATTGGATATGTGATTGTAATGTTTCAATTTCATGAGTAAATATCAGTCAGTTTGTGCAAGCAAAGCATGAATGTCATCAAATCGTCTCCAATTTGTACACTTTAAGTCATATGAATTTAATATACAAAGTATGTTGAATTTGTCATCTCAATTTCCCTGAGATTGTATTGTGTGTTCATGGTTCTATTTCAAAGAAATGGTTAAATTACTTTGAGCAGATAATTGTGATTTCAAGTGTGCAGGGTGGATTTGTAAGAAGAATTTGGATGACAATAAGAGTGGATCTATTGGTGTAGGGCATTAGCATTTTTTAATCCACTAGTTGAAGTTTGTTTGTTGATGAAAATTTTGTTATGATTATATATTTGACACCATGGCCCAGAATTAGGCACTGATTTTTCATTTAGCTTAATGCATTTTCAAATACAAATTATAAATTATAAATCATTTTAATTCTTGTTGTTCGGTTTGGGTTTAGTGTTGAATTATACTTCCCAATTGCTAAGTGAGTATTGAAATACCAAAAATATAGCTAGATTTGAATTTGTCAAGACTTTCCTTGGTATATTTTTCATTGGGAATTATCTACTATAAAATACAATGTTTGTGCATAATTGAAGTAAGTCTTTAGCCATTGTGAAGGGAGACCCCCATTGGTCTTACAGAGCTAGAATTGTAGGAGATTTCAGTCTTTAATTGAATCTTGTCAGTTGGCCAAATCCATCTTTGAGTTAGTATAAGTAATTGGCTATTCTTTAGGGCTCATTTGATCTGTTGATTTGGAAACACCAATAGTATGCATGAGAACAATTGTCAATCATTATTCTTGGGTTTTCCCTCACTGTCATAAGTATAAGTTCTGCCAATTTTCCCATTATTAAAGTCATTGCTAACCTTTTCAGCTAATAGTAGATTGGAAGAACAAACAATGGTTGCATCTCATAGGGGGACTGTTATAATAAACCAACATAAGAATATCATCTATTTTGATAGAGAGAAAATATAGTGAAATGCATGGTAAGTGATTGGACAGTGATAGATGTCATAAAGGGGTAGCACAATGATGCATATGTAATGATGATGTTGTTGAATGAAGGCAGGTCCAATTTCAAATAGCGGATTTAGCCAAGCCACAACATAAGCATGTAATATGCTCTATTCATAGTGATATTGACCACCAAGAGGATGATGGTGTGAGAAGAGTTTAAGGAACAGTGAAGTGAAAGATTTTGTTTTTTCTAAAAAAGAATACTAATGCAGGGGTATGAAGTTTTCAAGGTCACAATGAAGAAAGGAGCATATTGCATACAAAGCTAGTGGAAAACCCTATCTCATGGGGAATCTGCATTATAAATTTTATTCTTTTTTCTCTCAATTGTGTGTTAAAGACATTCCACAATAAGTGAAAAGGGAGAAATAATTAATTCATAACTAGTCACAAAAGAGATAGCTTGTTGGCTTAATGGATAGTCATTTTATGACATAGAACAGAGAATAATCTAGAAGAATTGGAGGGTAGAAATGAGGATTTAAATGAGATATAGGGGTACAATCATCATCAAATGATAGTAATAACATAAAGGACAAGTGACAGTGGATAGGCATAAAGATATTTAATAAAATTCATGTCTAGAGTGGGATGTTGGTGACAATAATAAAGGATATCTAAAACCTCAAACAAGAGCAGAAAAGAGCAATTGGCATTATCTACAATTTCATTTAATTTCATTTTCCCTCTCTACCACACAGGCTTTGTTTTAGCTTTATGCAAGTCTAAGAGTCTATGTCGCAGTATTGTGTTTTCCCTAGAAAAGGTGGATTGGTTGCATTACTTAACTTGCCAACTAAATGCTTGGTTTTGGTTTTGACAATGTTGTAGCTACTACCAGATCTCACATTCTTAAAGATCGGCATACCTTTCAGTTAGTTATGGAGTCTGAAATTTGTCACAGTATTGTAGTAGTTTCAGTTGGAGGCTTTGGTAGAAGATTTACTTGAATATAGGGGGGCGTAGTTCTATTCACATTCAATCTTTTGGATGGCCTACTATTTGAAGCATCAAAATCAAATTTTCCTTCTCATTGGTACAAGGCATAGCCTCATATCTCCAGGGACAGGGAAGAATTTTCTTGCCAAAACTGTTGCGGCTAAAGCTAGTGCAAAATCTTATAAATATGTCAATGTCAACTATGGCATCAATGTGATTTGGTGAATCTGTGAAGTATAGTGAAGTTGTGTTTTCAGTAGCAAGTAAAATTTCTCTAACAATGATATTGATTGGCAATAGCTTCAAGAGTGTTCCAATGCAAGATAGAGCAGTGATCATGCAACACTAAACACAAAAGATAGTCATATGTTTCCATGCATATCCATCATGATAGAGTGGGAAATGAGCATGAATAAGATAAAGACAAAGAAAGACGTGGAAAACACAAAAAAAACCAAAGCATTCTCATCATTTTCTGCATAAAAGGAGTTCAAAATAACATCTTATAATGAAAGGAATTATTTTGTTTGCACAGTAGAAGCTTACCCCAACTCGGCTTTGATAATTTTTACACAGAATTTGCATATATGAACCAGTCTCAAAGAAATCTCCAGAAAAACCCTAGACTTCCATGGCAGCACCTCCAAGGGTTTCAAAGTTTCCCAGTAAGCAAGAATCAACAAAATGAATTGGAAGTGTAAGTGATGCCCTCGGGTTTCTTATAGGGTTTCTAAACCCTAAATTGATCGATTGGGGAAAGGCATTTTTTCCTTTGTTTTTAAAATTCCCTTTCAAACTAATGTCATAATATTATGTGCTTTAGTCCTTTTGCCACCTTTGCATTTTTTGCAAAGTCTAGAAACCCCTTAAAACTTGCTTTAAATGCCTTAAAGCCTTTTTTCCAAATATGGTCAAGTCATGGTCTTTTCCATTAATTTTGCATAAATTTGAAAATGTAAAAAACATTTGTTTAAGTGATGATTTATAAATCACTTATTTGAGTGTGATATAAGTGCAAGATTAAGAGGCGTTGCTTTCAATTTTTGTCAATGGAGCAGTTTGGGAATTTATGCTTTTGCAAGCATATAGGGGAAGTTGAAGGAGGTTGGAAAACATGTGGAGGAAATATAGGAGTGGTCTAAATCATTTTTGGAGCACTTGGAGAGCATCTAGGTGCAGTTTTGAGTGTTTTTATGGTGGGTAAGGTCATTGTTTGACCATTTCTTCATTTTGGAGCCTTTTTGGAGGAGATTTAGGAGCAATATTTTTGGCTTTTTTGTTGCATACGACCAAGAAGGTTCTAGGTCCTATTTTGGTGGATCATGGTGGAGGATGGATATAGTCACTTGTTGACTCATTTTGTACTCAGTTCTAAATATGGTCTAATTCTACTTAATGACTTTTTGGATTCCTTGGGAGATACTGCATATTTTGTAGCTCTTTTGACATGTATGACACTGGATACATTGAATATCAATGAAGTTGAGTTCTTTTTCCTTCTCATTTTTTGCTTTATTGTGTGCATTTTAGTTGATTGATGAGATTACTTGTGAAGTTTTTCTATTTCCTTGTGATTTTGTGTCATGTTAGCACCTTTTTGCATAAAAATGTATGTATGTTGCAAGTTATAAGCTATGTTATGAATGCAAATGCTTTTAGTTGTGAAATTTCTTTCCTTCTAAGAGTTTAGCTTTAAGACCTTCTTATGAAGCACTTATGCAAGAAACATACAAAATTGAGTTGTGTAAGCCAAGCTCTGTCATTGTTTCAATTGTGTATGTAAGTTGTGTTTACAAGTCTTAGTGTTTTGATGCATCGCCTTTATTTAAGTTTTCAGCTCATTTTCAATTTATGTTTTCTTTCTTACCCTTTTCCTCTACAAGTCTTTAGAATAGTTAATTAGGTGAGTACCTTAGGAGCCAGCCTTCTCTAGAGGTCCATTCCAAGTTTAGGTGACCCACAGCCTAGGAATGTTCCAATGTTCCTGTAAAGTGCTAAGTTCTACAACTTAGCAAGGGTGCAACTTTAAGAGACAACAAGTGTTTCTTGTAGTGTTTGATTCATTTCCTTTCTAGCATTATTTATTTATCACATTTATACTCCTTTATCTATTTGGATGTCCATGGAGGTGGAAACACCAAAATGGGGGTTTGACTGTGGCAAGCCCTGAAACAGCCCCAACATTTTTCCCTACTTTATTGTGTGTAGGCACTCATTCGTGTGGAGCTTGCTAGCAAACTAGACCCTTCGTGAGTTCATTTCCACCACCTTTTTCTTGTCACTTCTATATCATCTTTCTCGTTATTGTGGTTATTCTATCATTTATCATTTTAGTCATCACCTTAAACCTCAACCGCTAAGTTGTAAGTAGGTTTCTTGCACTTTTGACTGTTCTCTTCCATTTTATGTCTGTACAGATGCCAGTGCACCTATGAGATGCCAGTGTGTCACGCTGTCGTCCCTATTTTGCATTGTTTTCCTCTAGAAGAGAGTTGTCTGAGGTACAGTCTAGGTTCTAGGAACCTACTCGTTTAGCCCCATTAAAAATTTTGGCTTAGCAGAGTGGTAGAAGCACTGAGAGTGATCTTCATTCTTTATCCTTGACATTAAACACTTGTCCAACTTGAGGTAGATTAGGGCAGCCTTCAACTCTCGGCTCTCCATGACCTAGAGTCGATGAGTGGTCAGTCCCCCTCCTCTACAACACCTCATATCACCATCATTCCATATCCATTTGCAAAAAAATAAAAAACACATCAAACCTAGTTTTAGTATTCAAAATCAAAACACAACTTGGATTATTCCTTTACTCTCAAAATTCTAAGATATCAACATTTGCTTGAACCTCAAGGATAGTTCAAGTTGATTTTCAAAAACATATCCTCTAGAAAAATTAAGTGAAATATTGTTCCAACATTTTGAGTCCCAAAAACATCATCTCTGAAACTTCCAAAATATCACTCAAACCTTATAGTTTTGAGTATCACAAAAAACATTGCAAAAACACCAACACCTTTTGTCCAAAAGGTTTTCTTTTACATCATCATCATTCATCATCCTTTTTGGAAACTACAAAAAATATCAAATACATCAAAAGAAAAGCTTGCATTTATGACCATTTGGCATCCTACTGCTTCAATTCAACAACCAGATCTCACAATACCTATCATACAACCAAATATCATGAGAATTGAAGGTGAAAAATCATAAATTATTAGTAGTTTGAGAAATTTTGTGTTTGAGAAAAATGAAACACCAACTCAATGGAGAAATCTAGCTAATATCCTAGACAAAGAGGAACAAAAAGTTGATCTTACAGTCGGAAGGCCAGTATTACCACCTCCTGCATGGCAATAGAAAATATTAACTCACCCAAAACACTTTTTAAAATAGAAAATCCCAAAAACACAACACCTTTAAAATAGAAAATCCCAAAAACAAAGCATTAGTTCATTCCATAAGTTAGAAATCACCAGCTTTCACAAAAAAACTTGGCACTTGTTTATGACAACCACGTAATCTCAACATAAAAAAAAGATGGAAGCCAACAAGAGTAGCTCAAGTGCACCAAAAATGAACACTACCAATGAGGAAACTTATGCATAGGGGTACAAACCAAGTTACCTTACAACTCCTCAAAGGGAACCCACGTTCAAAGAAAACCAAGATCAACCCCCTAGTGAGGTAGAAGTACTTCTTAGGCATCAAGAAGGAATTATTAAAATCCAACCTCATGGTTCTCAAACTTACACTGTAGAAGAATAGGATAGTGATGAGGAACTTACTGAGGATAGACTCATAGAACACTCCCAAAATCCTAAGATTCAAAAGCTTATGGATAAGATGCTTGGGATAAACGCAAAACAACATTTCCTCACACTTGCAAAAAGTGGTGTTAAACTGCCTATTGAATTTAATATGGACATGCTAAAAGATCCAAATCTTATCCCACTTGGAGATCAAATAGGGGTTAGAAAATTTTTGAAACCAATGATAAGTCCCAACATACCACCTTTGTTTTCACAAAACAATGATCCAACTCAACCCAAGGATAACCCCTTGTTTAGACCACCATCCCAAATCAAGCAAGCAGTTGTATATCAAGGAAACACATCCCAAAATGTACCATAACATAACAAATGCAAAACATGGGGAACATTCCAAGGGACAAACAAGGTGGTAACCCATCACAAGGGTAATATATGCCCCAAAACACTTCATACATTGACCCTTCCCAAAACGTACAATACCAACAAGGGAAATTATCGTGAAATCCACAAAAAGGTGTGCCACAAATGAAATACTAAGGCAACCTTTAACCAAATCAACCACAACAACAAGGTGTGCCACAAATAAACTATCAAGGAAACCTTCAACCAAATCAACCACAACAACAAGGCGTGCCACAAACGAACTACCAAGGCAACCACAATAACAAGGTGTGCCACAAAGGAAATACCAAGGCAACCTTCAACCAAATCAACCACAAGAACAAGGTGTGCCACAAATGAACTACCAAGGAAACCTTCAACCAAATCAACCACAACAACAAGGTGTGCCACAAACGAACTACCAAGGCAACCTTCAATCAAATCAACCACAACAACAAGGTGTTCCACAAATGAACTACCAAGGAAACCTTCAACCAAATCAACCACAACAACAAGGTGTGCCACAAATGAACTTCTAAGGAAACCTTCAACCAAATCAACCACAAAAAGATATGCCACAAAAGAACTACCAAGGCAACCTTCAACAAAATCCCCAACAACAAGGTGTACCATCAACGCAACATCAAGGTAGCCTTCAATAAAACCCACATCAAAATTGTGTACCACAAACAAATTATCAAAATACACCACAAACTCAACAACAATTTTTCCAACATCAAAATCATCAACAACAACAACAGGGAGGACCACAAAATCAGTACCAAGGAACACCTCAAGGACAATACCAAGGTACACAACAAGGACCTAACCTACCCTATGCACAACAAGGGCCTAACATGACTTATACGCAGCACGGTCCTCAAGGTCCCATAAACACGAAATATCTAGTGTACGACCAAACGAATGTCATGGGACAATAGCTCTACAATACCCAAAATCCTCAAACAAGCACACCAAACAATGACATAAATGTGCAACTTCAAACACTAAATCAAAGGATATCGGAAATACAAATTGGAAAACCTAAGAAGAGTTATGCTCTCCAAGACATTTGTCCATAACTGTTTAATCAAAATATATCCATGGTACCTTTCCCCAAAGGCTTTGAAATGCCAAAATTCAACAAGTATAGGGGGAAAGGAGATCCAATTTAGCATGTACATGAGTTTTCAGTATCTTTCATGGAGCTACAACGAAATGACGCATACTTGATGAGAATTTTTCCATGGAGTCTCGATGGGCCCGCTATAGATTGGTTCTCACATTTACCTCTAGGTATCAAAACATTTGATGAACTATTAGATAAGTTTGTCAACCAATTCTCATATAACATAGAACAAGACATTATGATCACAGACCTTTATAAAACAAAAAAAGTCAAGGTGAACCGTTTGCCTCATACCTACGAAGATGGAGACACAAAGCGATCAAAATCAAGTGGTCTATTTCAGAAAAACAACTTGACAATGTATTCATTTCCAACATGCATCCAGATATCAATTACAACCTCACAATATTATGCCCAAATTTTTTTGAGGAAACTATTGAAAAGGGTATAATTATTGAAAGATCCCTCATTGCAAGAGGAGCAATCAAACTTTACAATCCAAAAGATCAACCCTCTACTTCAAATGACAGACCCAAGATATGGGGAAAAAATAAGAGCATAACCAATGATGGAGAAGTTGTCACTAAGGTTGTATGTAATGTGCAAACACCCAATATGCCATAGAATCGAGTTCAAATAGCAAAATAAGGTTATCAATAGAATAATCAACTCAATTATCCTCAGAATAACCAACCCAACAACCAAACACATAATCAAATACAAGATAACAAAAGGAGACCACCTTGACAATATGACCAACCACGACAAAAATTTACTCCTTTGGGAGAAACCCTTGAGGTCATTATGCATAAACTAGTCCAAAGGAACCTCATCACAATAAATGATAGACCAAATTATGAGGAACCTAACTTCAAACCCCCTTGGTATAACAAGAATGATAAATTTGAATTTCACAAAATCAAGGGGCACACCACCAACAACTACATGAGACTTAAGAACATTGTGGAATATTTGATCAAAAAAGGAGAGGTGGATGTTGAACCTCATCTCGGAAATAAAGACCTAAACATTTACAAGGATCCAATTCAAGACCATTCTAGGTGAAATAAAAATAAGGGAAAGAACAAGATTATAGTAAGGTTGCTTTCTCTTATAGCAATGATACCATTCTAGGACATATCTCTTGTGATGATCATACTATCCGAACATTAACCATACGAGGTAGAGATCTTGAATGTAATGCAACTACCTAAAGGGGAAGAGTAATGATCCAAGGAGCACCGACCCAGTTAAAACCACAAGTAAGTTTTCAAATGACTATAGCATTGTGGAACATATCAAGAAAACTCCAACCTTAATCTCCATACTTGAGCTCCTAAAACTATCATTAGTGTGTAAAGAAATATTGGAGAAATCCCTTACCGAAATAACACTCCCAAACACCCTTGATGCTAATCAATTTCAATCCATGGTTGGAAATATCATGTCCACTCACCATTTATTCTTTTTTAAGAAAGACCTTCTACAAAGATCATTTCCCAATCGAGCTCTTTATTTAGAGCTAGGTGTCCACAAACATCAATTCAAGAGGGTACTTATAGAAAAGGGTGCACCTGTCTGAACATTTTTACATTAAAATTTGTAAAACAATTGGGATACTCTAATGATGTCATAGATAAAAATAAGAGCATCGCCAACAAAGCTTATGAGGACATGGAGCGTAACTCAGAAGGGACAATCAGGCTACCTGTGTAAATAGGACCAACAATCATAGAAACTACTTGTCAAGTGTTGGATCTCAAGCTTCCATACAACCTTCTTTCGGTTTGACCATGGATCCATGATTTGAAGGTAGTAGCATCTACATTCCATCAATTCCTAAATTTTCCTCGTGACAATAAATAAATTACTATATATGTCGACCCTAAACCCTTCCATTATTGTGCTAAATTGGAGGAAAAGTATAGAAAAATCAAGCAAATACCCAGCAATGATATATCTTTTCACTCCTTTTCATACATTGACCCATCATCTCTAGCTCCATCCTCCACTACACCATCACCAACTGAGGTACCTAAATCTGATACCAAGATCCAAGTACTTGACAAGGGTAACAAAAACTATCATTTCAATCAAGCCTTTTGCATTGGAATGCTTCCCCCAACACCAAAGGTTTATAGAGGCCCAAAGGAGATCAAACATGTTCAAACAGTAACAATGATAGTAAAACCCACGATCTTTACCAAGTGGGGAGATATGAATTATGAGGAAATATTTAAAGAGGACCTCTCGTCGATGATCTACAAAGAAGAACAAGAAGAACCAGAACAACTACAACCCTTTCTCATTGATCCTAGCAATAAAGGGTATCAGATAGCTAAAAAAATGGGATACACTAGAAAAGGTGGCCTTGGGTGACATAA
This sequence comes from Sequoia sempervirens, assembly GCA_007258455.2. Taxonomy (NCBI): domain Eukaryota; kingdom Viridiplantae; phylum Streptophyta; class Pinopsida; order Cupressales; family Cupressaceae; genus Sequoia; species Sequoia sempervirens. The sequence continues at coordinate 23,301 of VDFB02095413.1, read as the reverse complement.
ACAAGGCAGATGGGAACCTATTATAGTGGAAAAAAGAAAGAAGAACATGGGACTAGCCTATGGTTCAATATACGTGGTTACTCCAAACACTAGATATACCTCTTTCAAGAAAGGAGCTTCTTCTAATGACGTTAAGATATTGGATACCTACCATCTTATAAACAAAAATTTACTAATCAAGGACCTATTTGAAAGCTTTAGCATAAGTATAGTCCCTACCCTACCTAGAAAACCTATACTTAAAGACTGTACTTATGAAACAAACTCTAACAAGTATGAATGGGATTCCCTCGCTTCTAGCGACAATGACCTAGATACCCAATGGGAGAATGATACAAGATTTATTAACCATTTCGACAACTTCCATAAGATTTATAGATAACGATGATAGCCTACCCCTGCGCTACCCACAATTAATAGATTGGGACAAACATCATACGCCTATTTTGGATCAATTCTAGAATGATGAAGCTAGTGCATAGTTTATGGGACTTCGAACCGATATACCATCAGGAGATCATAAAGCAGGGTTTGTCATGGAACTCAAACATGAAGCATATTTTGGAGGGGATATTATTTCCTCTAGTCACAAAATTGAAAAGGACAACGTAAAAATCAAAATGAGATCCCCTAGGGAAAACCACAATGTGGCTCTATCGGATCCTGAAAAGAGAAAAATAAAGGATGAATCTAAGGGTGAAAACATCTCTGAGGTACCCAAAGATGGAGGATTAATTCTCCCCATTTCTAAATATCAAGAGAAGTCGACACTCCTAGTTGAAGAACTTGAAACTATCAATGTTGGCACATCAAAAACACCCAAAATCACATATCATACAACATCATTGGATCTTGAAGAAAAGGTGAACTTCTTAGAATTTATCAATCAAAGAAAAATAAACTTCACATGGATATATGTATACATTCCAGGACTAGATCCAACATTGGTCGTACACCACCTAGTTGTATTTCCTAGAGCTAAACCTATCAAGTAGAAGCTACAAAAGATGCATCCACAGATATCACTCTTGGTAAAAGTAGAACTACAGAAGCTGCTAGATGTGGACTTCATCAGACCAATTGATTATCCTGAATGGTTGTCGAATCTAGTACCAATATCAAATCCCACTGGGGGCATAAGAATCTGCACGCAGTTTTGAGATCTAAACAAGGCTTTCCCAAAGGATGACTTCCCTCTTCCCAGCATAGACATGATTGTAGATCTAAATGCAAGGCATGAAATGTTATCACTAATGGATGACTTCTCTAGATACAATCAGATTAAGATATCCCCTGATGATCAACATAAAATAGCATTCACTTGTGCATAGGGGACCTTTTGCTAGAACGTCATACCATTCGATCTAAAGAATGTAGAGGCAACCTATCAACGAGCAATGACTACAATATTTCATGATATGTTGCATACAACTATGGAAGATTATGTGGATGACATACTAGCAAAGTCCATCAAAAGATAAGACCATTTGACCAACCTAGCAAAAGTATTTGACGGGCTCGAATAGTACAACTTGAGGCTCAATCTGAAAAAGTGTGTATATAGAGTAACATCTGGAAAACTGCTAGGGTACATAGTATCAAGAAGAGGCATCAAAGTAGATCCTAAAAAGGTAAAATCCATATTAGAAATGCCTCCTCCAAAGACATTAAAGCAACTAAGAATTCTACAAGGGAAACTACAGTCCATCAAGTGATTCATTGCACAATTGGCAGACAAGTGTCATCCATTCACCCATCTGCTACACAAAGACATCACATTCAAGTGGGATGGAAGATGTGATCAAGTGTTCCAACAAGTTAAAGAGTATCTATTCACTCCTCCAGTATTAATGCCACCTATTCTAGATAAAGCAATGATCCTCTATGTCTATACAACACAAGTAGCATTAGGAGCTCTCTTAGCACAACTAGATGACAATAACAAGGAAAGAGAAATCTATTACATCAAGTGAACATTAGTGGGCTATGAATTGAACTATTCACCCATAGAAAGAGCATGTTTATCTGTCGTATTTGTGGCATATAAGTTGAGACACTACATCTTGAATAGACAAGTAAATCTAGTCTCAAAAGTAGATCCACAAGAGTACCTATTATCAAAAGTGGCTCTAACAGGCAGAATTGCTAAATGGGTAATAATATTGAGTGAGTTTGACATAGAGTACATAGACAGAAAATATATCAAAGGATAAATCATAGCAACAAAACTAGTAGAAGCACCTATGGAAGATCACGAGCCTCTCACAATAGAATTCTCAGATGAAAGCATACTACTAACATAATAGACAAGTCATTGGACCTTGTACTTTGATGGGTCCCACACTCAACATGGCTCAAGAGAAGGTATCTTATTTCTCACACCACAGGGAGATAGTATACCTAAGGCTTACATAATTGCTTTCCCATGTACAAATAACATCTTGAAAAATGAAGCACTAATCATAGGACTCAAAATGGCCATAGAATGGAGGATAAAAGAATTGCATGTTTATGGAGACTCACAACTGGTAATCAGGCAAGTAACTGATGAGTATCAAACAAAGGATGACAAGTTGATGTCATATAAGAGAATGGTGGACAATTTCAAACAATATTTTTTCATCATCACCTTTGAACAGGTTCCCCGGATCAACAACAGAGCAGTTGATGCTATGACAACAATAGGTTCACTTCTCGATATTCCACAAAACATTCTTAAGTATGAATTCCTTGTGGAGCAACTACTGATACCGACGTTCAATATCCCATAATCAGAACTAGTTTTTGATATTGTTGGTCCTAACTCACCATGGTACCAAGATACATTTGACTATATCCAGCATGGTATCATACCTCCTGATTTAACAATGAACCCAAAGAAAACCTTTTCCCATAGGACTTCCTGATTCACAATCTTAGGAGAACCTTATATCATCAAAGTTTATATGACACTTTACTCTGATATCTTAACATAGAAGAAGCATAAACCACCCTACAACAGGTACACGAAGGTGTTTGTGGGTCCCACTCTAGTGGACCTAACCTAGCATAAAATTTGTAAGAACATGATCCTATTGGCCATCCATGGAACAAGAATGCATTCAGTACTCTAGAAAATTTTGTTAGTGTCAACAACATAGTGACCTTGTTCACGCACTAGCACAGGAGCTAAGACCTATCACAACACCATGGCCATTCTCATAGTGGGGATTAGACTTGGTAGGTAAAATATCTCTTGCTTCATTAAATGGGCACAAGTTCATTATCATTGCAACTGAGTACTTCACGAAGTGGATAGAAGCAATTTTATTAACATACATCACAGGGAAACAGATATCTAAGTTCATCTTGAATTATCTAATTCTTCAATATGGAATTCCCCAAACAAGCATAATAGACAACGAAACCCCATTCAAGAACCAAGATTTCAAAGAGCTTTGTTCAAAATTTTCCATCCAACACAAATTCTCCACATCTTACTACCCCCAAGGAAATGGTTGTGCTAAAGCGTCCAATAAAACCATCCTAAAAATATTGGAAAAGACTGTTAATGAGGTCGGTCGTGATTGGAATTTGCAACTAAACCCAGCCCTATGGGCTTATCGAACTAGTATTCATACACCTACAGGTGCGACACCTTTTTCCTTGGTCTACGGATATGAAGTCTTACCTATCGAAGTTGAAATCCCCTCACTACAAATATCTTTGAAAGGCATGGTCAACAATGAGGAATATCGGCTATCAAGATTAAATGAGTTGGAACTCTTAGATGAAAGGCATTTGAGCATGTTAAACCATCTTCATATTTATTAGAATCGTCTCAAATGAAGCTACAATAAAAAGATAAAAAATAGAAACTTTCAAGTTGGTGACGTAGTACTAAAAGAGAATCAAAAGATCCAAATGAATCAGGATGGGAAGGGAAAGTTTGAACCCAACTGGATCGGTCCTATCATTGTCATAGCAAGCTATAGTTTTGGAGCTTATTAATTGGCTACTCCTGGAGGATAAACTTTAGTTGAACCACTAAACAATGGTCATCTTAAAAATTTCTATACTTGAACACATCAGAATATCCCAACAAAAAAGCTAAAAAAGCAAAAAAATCAAAAATCAAGAAAAATAGTAAAGAGAAATAAAATGTTCTTCAAGTAAAAACCACTTTGTGGGGCTTCTAGGATAGGTATTGTAGTGAAAACCTAGAAAATAGGCACTACATTTGAATAATACCAGCATCATTATCTATTAACACTATCTTTTAGCATCCACCCATTCGTCCCATAATAAAACTTGCACGCCAACCATGGATCGATGATTGATCAAATATCAAACCTTGTTGCACCATCAACATTTGTCTCCCCTAATGAAGGTAATCTTGTCTCACACTAGGGGAAACTTCCCAAAACTAGTATTGGATTGGATCATTGTAAATCCCAACACGGTGGATAGATTATCAAAATCAAAAACATCCAGAAAACCAACAAAATCAAAACAAAATCAAAAACATCAAAAATCCCAAAAACATGTTATGCTTTGAGTCAACACTAGTCGAACTATGTGGTATAATGTAGGCAAGGCTTATCTAGTCCTCGAGGCCTTAGGTTAGTCCCTTTAGGTGTCTATCATGCTTTCCTTTAACTTAACTCAAAAATTCAAAAAGATTCAAAAAACACTTGAAAAACAGAAAAGTCAAAAACATGTTCTTATCAAACAAGAAAACTATGAGCCTCTGCATGGATAATGTAGGAAAGGCCATCATATCTAATGATCCCCCAAGGCCCTAGGTTAGTCCCCAAAAACCAAAAGAAAACATTCAAATATCTTATCAAAATCGAAAAACATTCATAAAAAGTTAGAAACTCCAAACACAATGTCAATCAACACAGTTGAACTATGATGTATCTACATTCATCACATAAGCAAGGCTAATCTCTGATCAGCCCTCAAGGCATTAGGTCAGTCCCTTTATGTCCCCCTATTTGTTTCCAATTTTTTTGAAAAAACAACATCATATAACCCAGAAAATCAAAAAGGTCCTACCTCCATTATCACCAACCATAATAAACTTTTCATCCATAATAAACAATCATCACTCACCCTTTGACAACACAAACAACAAGAAAAACAAACATCAAAATCAAAAATTCCAAAGTGAGGATCGAAATGAGTGGAAAACTATCAATTGAAAACAAAGCCTAAGTATAGACTACCATACACATTTGAAAATCATATCAACAATCCTAAACATGAGTCTTAACGGATAAAACATTCCTACAATAGACATCATCAATGGATTTCATCATGAAACATCAAAACAACTATGGCAAGTGATACTACAACATTGTTTATCTTTTTAGAGTCTTATCTTTTTTATTTAACTTAATACCACATTCCCAGGATCTCTCAAGGATGTCCATAAGGATTTAGAGAACAAGCAATGGTGGCATTAACTGTCGATTTATGTTTGTGTTGTTTGTGAGATGTTTTTGTGATACTACCATGGCGAATACTTGATTTTTTTGTGTATGGAAGTTTTTTTAAGATGATTCATGTAGCAGTTGCATGATTAGGTATTTCATACCTCTCAGTGTAACTGGTCCAAAAAGTTTTAACACAACTCAACCATATACTCTAAACAGGGTTTTCATATGTCTGGTATGAATAAGAATATTCTTTGTGTGTCAAGTCAAAGTCCATGCAATGGATACAAAGCCACCTTGGTTATTAATACCCTAGTGCATCGTGTATGTTTCCTACATCAAAAAGGGTTGCTAAAAGATACGAAGCCTCATGCAAGCAAAATCAACTCAGCAATAACTAACAACATCAAATTTCTATTCATCTCTAAATCATTTAAACACTTCTTCTAACAACTCCATCCTGCATCAAAATATCATTAGTATCACATCCATCCTGCATCCACAATTTCATCAATACATATCATGACCATAATAAAGCAATATAACATCACATAAATATATCATCATCCATCATATATCAGCATCCACCATATACATAATAGAACATCATCTATCACATAAGATATATAAATCATCCATCTATCCACATCAAATGTATACATCATAAAAGTACAAATAATAAGCATACATCATCATCCATAATCATCACATAACACATAATAAAGTCACATCAAACCATGGTATATCTCATATATATCATAAAAAATGAGAATGTCAGGTACATCATCATATAACATGTGTGATATCACAAATATAGAAAAATACATATATATGAGGCCTTAGTTGGGCCGACGAATGTATATACAAATCATGTCTGTAAAGTCTCTGAAATACAATGAACATCATAATAGATCAATAAATAATCAACTATGTTGCTCATCCTGCCTAGGAGGGGGTTGCTCCCTATCTCAGGGTGGAGATCGATGTAACTATTGGCTCTGATGAGAAGTTATGGCATAACTAACGGTTGATTGGGTTTCCTAATTGACTGATCACCTTACTCGGTTGCATTGGTAGCTATACTAGGCTCACCAAAGTGAGGACTTCTCCATCCTCTGGGAACAAAAACCTCATACAATGTTTGGTAATAGGTGCTCTCTCTCATGAACTATTCTCGCTTTTCTCTAAGGGAATCATGCCCTGCCCTGAGGGTATCCCTCTTAGCGATCACAATCTACACCTGTGGATCAGCAACATGACATCGCCCAATCTCAGTATCCCACTCTACCATCAACATGTCTCTCTCATACCTGAAACCATCTCTCACCTATCTCGCAGCATCTCGCTCTATAGTTAATGCTATAACATGTGCCTCAGCGGCCTATCACTACACAACCTTTGCATCTTTGGCAACTATCATATGCGCTAACTAAACTGGTGCATCCCCAGGTGGAGGAGGAGGAACCTGTGCCAATGGTTGATCCTACTGCATAGGATCATCCTGTTGATCTTGTTGCCCATCCCGTCCTACTCTATCAAGTTGCTCAATAGTGATCCTAAGTTGTTGTCTCTCGCCCTTGTAGCCAGTGATACTTGCTCTACCAATAGTTGGTGCACCACCAGCAAGATCTGTAAATCAGAGTGGAATACAATGAGCCCACACTGATTATGATCTTGTGTAGTACCTAGGTCTGCCAGTCCTACAAGCCATCACCATCCAAATGGGGCAAGTGCTCTAAACTCTATTATTATTGTGTCACAATTAGCCTAGAGCCCCAACACTTTGACCTCTCAGGTAGTCCTCTCGAAGCAAGCATGGTAATCATCAAAAAATCATGACTATCACTCGCCAAACTGGTGAAGCACCCGATTTGGTAGATAACACTCGAGTAAAGAATGAACACAGCTGATCAACCAACGAGTGTTGGAAAAATGGAAGTTGCTATTGATCATCATGCCATGCATCACAATCTAACCATGGCTTCCAAATGAAACCAGGCATATCATATATAACACGATGCCAGTAAGATAGTTGGCCAGGCCAAGTGTAGTGAATAAAGTCACCATATCTATAAGAGTATGGATCCTCTAGATCCCAATCCAACACACCATTACATCTCGTCATTGGGATGTACTCCCAGGCCCACACATGCAGTAATGTGACACCAACAGAAATGGAACTACCTCCTCGATAGGCAACCTTGTTCATACCTTTGTATAGATGAGCAAGGAGACAAGGGCCCCATGCGTACCTAGTACCATGCTCAAACATCTGCTCAATACATATACCCCAACCAACTGGAAACTGTCTACCTCACTGATCAGGAATGATGAGCCCAAAAACCAAAGCACATAGAACTAAAGAAATAGGATCTACACTACCAATGAAAGGCGATAGGTCTATCTCTGACTCCACAATCCAAAGATGCCTAACCTCGAGAACTCATCACATAGCACGGGTACCCTGTCTAACACTATATGTAACGATCTCTCCATGGGTCAAAACATAGAGAATCCTCCATACATCCTCTAAGGTGATGGAGGCTTTGCCAGTCAGAAAATGAAAAGATGATGACTCAGAGTGCCATCTCTCCATAAGGGCAATCATCATCGCTCTATGTCATCTAATCATTAACATGTATCATATATGTCGTAACCCCACAACATCTAGAACATCTCACTCAAGCTCATGGAAACCAGTGATCAAATCGAACAACTCACATGGTCATCGCTCTCTTAAGTAAAGCGGTAAACATTCAACCTACGACATTAAGAATTTACTACGAAAAACACGAAACGAACCTAAGATTGTAAATAAACTAGTTAAAACTTTTTAAAATAGCAAAAGTGAATTTTTTTTACAAAAGCGGTCAAGAAATTCAATAGCGGCACAAATATCAAAAGTGACTAAATTTCTCAAAAGCGAACAGATTTCACAATGGCAGCCATTTCACATGAAGAAAGTCAATAGCAAAGATTTTAAACAAAGGCAAAAATAGAAGCGAAGATATAGAGCAATAGCAAACAACTAAATTAAAGGAGGTAAAAGAATACAAGAGCGATACATTCACAAACAGATCAAAAGTGGAAAGAATGAAACAAAAGCATAAAATTCATGAAACTACCACTATTGCTTGAAAACTATTCTAGCATTTATTACTCAAAAATGAAAAGACAAAAATAGGAAAGGAGAGGGTGCATACCGTCGAACTAACGTCAGTGGGCCTCTAGAACTCACAAACCGCCTCTACACGATGTGGGGCTCCTACAATCCTCGGCATCGTGACTCGACAACCGCAAAATCAAGGAATCCAAAGACAAGAATTTACTAAGCGCTAAGAATGCAAATGAGGTAAATTAAAAACTAATTACCTATTTTAACCCCCCAAACCCTAATTTTTTACCTAGGAAACCCTCTTAGATTGAAATTAGGAGCTCCTGAGAACAACTAAACTATAACTGAGGGTCCTATAAGCTTAATTTTTTGTCCTCTATGCATCTAAATTGAAATAAAACATTGTCGCGAACTATTCATCTACCCAAAAAAAGATTTTTTTGGCCAACCTCTCAAGGGGGCAGCCCAACGTCCTACCATCTTTCTGCTAACTATTGGGGCACAGTGGAGCATATTAAATTTTTCAAATCTTGATCTTAACATTGAATTCTTTGAAACAAAGCAACCAATACTTTGTCTCAAAGAGGGGCAAAATGTAGACATGCAAAAATGACCTAACACTCATCGCACATCCTGAATGATATTTTCTCATCATCGGCATCATTGTCATCCAATATCACTGCATTTCACTTCAATTACATCAAAAACCCTAATTTCCTCTATTAATTGAATAATATTGCATTATTTAATTAATTCACTATTTTATCATTTTTGACTAATTAAATAAATTTCATTTATTTATTAAAGTCCTAATCTAACTTTGTTCCTCTTGACTAATTAAATAACATCAATTATTTAATTATGTTGCTAATTTACCCTATTCCCCTAAATCAATTAAATTATTACCACTTAATAGTTTAATTAAATCACTTTCCCCTAAACTTGACTAATTAAATTAATTATTCAAAACATCATCCAAAAAGGTCAAAACAAACAAATGCAACTTTGTATATAAAAGTAAAACATGACTTACATGTTCAACTCAAAAAGGATTAATTAATTAATTCAATTAATTAATTACCTTCACCCACTTTTATGATTAAGAAAATTATGACCACTGATTGCTCACTCTGATTGGCTGACTAATCCATCTATTTCCTAACTAATCCATATATTCTTCAATCCCACCAAAAGCTCAACATGATTCCCTCAATTCCACAGATTAGTCAATCTATTTCCTCTTATTGATCAATTAACATCCTTAATTGATTCAATCACAAAAGCTAACTAAGCAATCTAATTCTCCTCAACAACTTCCAACCATTGATCTTGATTCAACATTGTTTAATCTTGCACATTCATCTTGAATCGTAAAATCTATATAACAATCCTCTTCACCCTCAAAAACGATCAGAGAATTGAAACATTTTGTGCAATGAAGTAATGCTAAATTGACAATTGATTTCTTAAGAGCTTTTACACACATCTCGATCACCATTCATGAACATTGAAGATTTTGCAAAGCGTGTAATGGAGGCTTTGCATCGATACAACACAATTCAAAATCGTTGCAGACGCACACCGACATGAGATGGGTAACACTATAGTTAATTGAATTCATCATTTTTTTCTTTGATTGCATCACTTAATTTCATTGAATTCAGTAATCTTGTATTGTTCATTTCATGAGTAATGGGTATGGAATCCATCTTTTGTTTGAATTAGATCTTGTTTAATTCAATTATGTTTGATTTCCTTATGCTTCTCGATTTCCCCTTACACACGTATGAATTTTTTATGTTGGTTAGATGATAAGTCATGTAGGAGGATATTCAAGTGGAGGTATGTATAAATGTCATGACCATGGAGATTTGGGACCAACAATTTTGCACACAAGTTCAAAATCTGAGACTTTGAATGCAAGAATAAGGAGTTGTTCCACTAAGAACTCGCATGTTTGGGAATTATATGGTATATCCAAGAGAGATTTGATTGTTTCCATTGTAGAGTCCCTAGTACCGTTCAGTACACTAGATGTCAGACACATAATTCGAAGGAAAACCTAAATGAACAGTCCACTAAACCCTTGAAAAGACCTTCATTAAATTATCGACCAAGGCTAACATAGGCTTGTGATGATGTTGGTATTGTATGTGCTTCTAAAGACTCAAGACTACCTAGATCATCCTAGCATAGGTGTTTACACTTGTTGAGAAATCATAAAAATTCATCAATAAAAGAAGTAATGTTGGCACTATTGCTACAGGTACCTACAATGTAAGGTTGTGACTAGTTCATTGTCAAGAAATGAATCCTAAAATTAACCAATGTTGTTAATTAAACCTACACTCTGGAGTACAACAGGTTGAAGTAATATAAAGCATGAATGTAAAACAATATTTTTTCATGGATTTATTCATAACATAAAGAATTTAAATTAGACAACATGCATTCATGAAGTAACTACTTTAATAAAAATAAATGTATAGAAGACAAAGTGGGGAACAGTTACCTTGAGTGGCCCTTGCTCAAGTGACTATCTCCACTTATTTAACCCAAATCTAGCTCCTTAGATTAACGTAATCATGAAAATAATGAACAACCATTCATTGCATGGCTCAAAATATCACAATCTAAGATTATGTTGAAATATCTTATTCATAAGATCATGGACATTGTCTATGTAAAAACAAGTACTGAAACTGAAAGTATATTTTTTTATATCTACTACTGAATAATTAACCAACTTAACTAATGCCTCAACCACCAAACCATACATATAGGCACGGGGAATTTATTGAAATAAGGACTCTAAACTAAAATCATAAATCACCACTCCCTATATAACAGAGTGTGATAAATTCTAATTAACTAAACCATAACTAAAAAAGGAAGAAGATTCCAAATAGAACTATGACTCTACTACAACAAGAATTATAATGTGGATTGTTGAAGCAATCACACTAGACTCCTAACTGTAATAGAGTTCTTCTCCTTTGGCTTCTTTATTGAATGTCATAATGATGCACAATCATCTTCAATAAGTGCCTCATTTTATTCAATTACTACGCTCAGCTTATTCTGGAACCTCCCTCACATCACTATTTGAAAAATCCTTTGGTTGCAGGCTGCACCTCCCAGTTGTTGTGGGCTACAATCTACCTCCTCTGGCTCCTTAGTTGGAAATAGTTAGTTCATATAACAACTACACAATGCTAATAACCATAGCTTAAGCACATATATTCATTGCAATTCACAGATATCCACACATCAATTATACAATAACTATCACATCATAGCCATATTTCCATATACTTCAAATCAGGTTCAGGTTTGCATAATGAGCATAAAAGATAGTAAGGTGTAGGAATATGTATGAGATAAGTGTCTGGAAATGTCTATGAGTATGCATAAAAATATTAGAAAACTAACTAGTAACTAGACCTATCATTCCCCCCAACTACCTATTTTCTTTTCCTCAAGCAAATCAACTAGGGCTAGAGGTTGTAATGCAAAGTAATCTCCCTGAGATCTGTAACAATATTCACCCCACTAATCTGTTTCAAATAAAATTCTCCATAGCATGCAATTTTTTCCATTCTAGTATCCTCAGCTTCCTCTCGTTCCTCATTCTTTTCCCCTCTCCAATGTGGCACTAGGTAGAGAAGCATTGGTGGAAAGAAAGTGAGTGGTACCCATTTAAGTGCTTTTTCTTTGGCAATATCGATGTACATGTGTGTTCTTTCAAGCATGCATATAAAATTATAAATAGAGTGGGGCTCTTTTCTTTGCAACTCATGAGTTAAGTTGTCCCACCTTTCTTGCACAAATGAATAACAATGATGGATGAGTCCTATAGTCAGTCTTTGCATTCTGTCATAGTCCCTGATCCTCAAATTCTTGATTTTTTTGTCCATACCTTTGTACTACAGGAGTGTTTTCCATTCCTCTATGATCACATGGGGGTTTTTGGATTCCTTTTTAATTGGAAGGGTAATTGACTTTTCCCTTTCAACATATTCTTGAATAATCTCTCCCCTATATCTTTCATTCCTGAAGTATGATGCGAGTTCCCTAATTTGTAGATCACCCAAAAACATTAATGGGTTCCAATCTGTATCATCTGACACAACATAATTATGTAAATAAAATTCACATAATTGGTATTATTCATCAAATGTGGCGTTATAAAAAATATTGAGAAAATCAAATTTCCTACTCATTGCAATTGGCAGATTACTGATCAATCTCCTAAATTGATAACTCTAGAATTTTTCCTGTAAGAATAAAGCATATGTCCTAGCAGGAGGTCTACACCTAACAATTTGTGCAGCCTTGTCTTCTACTTCTTCAAGATTGACTGTTAACTTTTTCAACTCAATGTCTTTACTCTCCAGAACTTTGGTGTGCTCTAAAACCATTGTTTATTTTTCTTTCTTCCAATTCTCCTTCTGCTGAGATAATTCTTGAGTAACTTTCTATAGCTAGTATCCTAGAGACATGGTTGTATGATAGGTTGGATTTATTGTAGTAGGGGGTCTTCTGTTCTCAGTTGCAAACTCTTTTTTTCCTGCTTTTACCAGTGCAAGTTGTGCAAGAAAATCTAATTTAGACCCATGCCCATAAGTATGCAATTTCTCCTCCAACTCCTGAATTTTCAATTCTCTTTCCTTGTCCCTTTGTTCATAAGTTTTTACCAATTATAATTGTTTAATTCTTTCTAGTGCTTCTTATAATTCCTTCCTTACATTTCTTTCCTCTAAAAACAAATCCTCATCCTTCTTGATACACCTCGGCTCTTATTTACTGGATCACTTTTACCTTGTAATTAAATATGATGATAAATGTAAATTGGGACTTAAATATGTTCAATAGGTAAATGAAATACTAAATATGCATTAATATGTTATTGCTTTTGAAGGAATGATTATGTTGTATATACTAATGGATAATATGATGAATGAATATGTATTGCAATATGAATACATTAATGCTTTGATGATGCAAATATATATCTAAACGACTAACTAACTTTATGTTGTGCTAAGTTGGATGTAGGAAGGATTCAAGCCTTCAGGTATGAGAGGGGGAGTATCACTCAAGCGAGGAGCTTGGTCTAGTAATCCTTAATGATCCTAATTGAGCATGCACACACTCACATCTTAGTTGGTTAGATTAGAGTCAAGTTAGTTTAGGAAATGGTAAGTAACCTTCTGCCAAGGTTTGGGAATGTTTTGTATTAGTTTGTGGTTAGTCTTTGAATGATCTTGTTTGAGGTTATGTGATTGAGTCTTCATTTTGAATGGAATTTCTTCTTCTTCATGTGTTCATATCAAATTTATATGTCAGTCGATGAAGTGTATATATATGTACATGCCCTCGATAACCCATATGCATGGGAAAGTCGATTGGACAAATGATGCATATGTATATATATATATATATACTTTGTGTATATATGTCAATTGATGAATAGGGGATTATATGTGTTTGAGTTTGGATATTAAAGTATAAATATATTAATATATATTAAAATATAAATATATTAATGTATAAGTATATTATTATGTTCATGTAAATGAATATACTTATATTTTAGTATATGTATATATGTATATCCATATATAAAATTACTTAAATATATATTTGAATAGAAATTAATATATGCAATATTCATGAGAATAAATATATATACTATGCTAATATATATTAAAATGCTTATATTAAATATGGTGCAAATGCTTTATAGTAAACTTAGCGCAATATGCAACGCTGCCATATAATTTTAAATTTATTGAAATGCTTTGAAAAAGTCTAAGCGCATTATATAGCGCTAAAAAAATGCTTGTTATACATTAATATGCTTGGCATAAAAGTAGGGCACTATTGTAGCACTCACATGAGAGAAATAATAACCAAAATAAGAGCAACAAAGATAGTGCATATGTTTAAGACTAGGTCTTAAGCTTCTATGATAGCAAAATAAGTGTTGATGAGTGCACATTGCAAAAGGAAGTGAAAGCAATTTTAAGCAATGTAGAAATAGTCTAACCCATGCTATCTTCAAGGGCACCAGTTTATGAAATGTGGTGCCAATGTTGTAGTATATGGAATGCATAAGAAGTCTTTTTACTACAAATAAATTTGGAAAAGCAATATCTTAGCCATGAGACTCAATCAATGTAAACTTGGCAACAATATGAGAAGGAATTTGATTTGTAAACCAAATAATTAACTTACTTAGAAGCTTGTTGTTCATTTGACTCAATAAAAGAGTCTTATTGTCCCTTAAAACAAGTCAACTCAACCATTTGAATGGTGAGGACTGTTATGTGTTGCAAACCTATAAGTTAGTTTGATGAGCCGTTGTGCATGAGGATATAAAGGTGGTAGAAGTACTAGCTTGTTTGTAGCCTTTGGTTGCTCACATTTTAGTATACATAGACGTTCTCATTCTACCATTTAATACACTTCTCGTTCTAATTACTCCATTATTTTTCTGTAATTTTTTTGCTAGTGAATTGAGAGCTTAAGAGTTAGAGAGTTGTGCTATTTTGCATTTGTGATTGTTGAGAGATTTGGTGAGAGGTTAGAAGAAGGAATTAAGTTGATCTTGGAGTAAGTATCAAGCAGGCTTGAGGAATTGAGCTAGGAAGGGAGTTTAATCAATTGGAGCTTTTATACAGGCGTGCTAGTTTCTATACCTTTTCCTTTTATGTTAGAAAGGTTAAATAGTTTTGATTACTATGTTGGAAAGGAATCGTTTTGACTATGTTGTGATGCTTTTTTATGTTTGCACATTCTTGGTTTCTTTCTTTGGTGGAACCTATCTATTGGGATAATAATTTTATATACCCTATATGGGAATTTATATGATGGTGTTTCTATTTAGACTATACATAGTTAGTTAATACTATACGTATGTAGAATGAAATGTGAAATGTGGTTTACATCGATGTCTTGAGGTAACTTTTTTTTTAGCTTATTATTCTAGGTGAACCCTTGTGGGTAATGAGGTTAGTAATACAATGGGAATGATGGTATGATAGACATATCATCATTGTTAGGTTGCAATGTTGTGTGAACCATATTTATAAGTTATACTTAATTAATTTCTTATATCTCCTTGAAAGTAGGAAGAGAGTCTAATCCCTAGGGTAAGGGTATAAACTTGATGACTATATCAATACTCAATGGTAGGGTAGAGAAATTTATTTTCTGGTTACGCTATCTTCTTATTTTGATTTAGAGTCTATTCCTATTCATAGAATTCTAAAAGAAGATTCACGTTCTGGAAAACCAAAGTTGTATTGAGAAGAGGACTTGAAGGTGCAGAAGCAAAAACTCTTCTCATTATAATGTCCTCCAAATTATATTCAAATATAGTAAACTTTGTAAATATATGAATGTTTGATGTATATTGAAAGAGAGGTTTTATGATTTTCTTATGATCACTTGGTCACTACTTTACTTTGACTGAAACCCTAGGTTGAGAATAACCTATTTGGTCAGGTTGTTTACTTGTTTATTCATTGAATCAAATAGGTTGGGATTAACCAATATGATCTAATTGATCATTTGATTGTTGATTATATCTTGTTTGACTTCATTTATTATTGGAGATTATACTTTTTATTGAGGTCATTTATTGGTGAGACTATACCTTTGATGGGAGTCATTTATTGTTGAGATATACTCTTGAATGGAGTCATTTATTGTTGAGATGGTACTTTTGAAATAGAGTCATTTGATGTTGTGACAGTATGAATATTGTATGGCTAATTAGGTTATTCCTAGGGTTAGGATATTCCATGGGAAAGGGGATAACCTATGTATTTTAAGATACTTAGTAGCAATGTCAATTAAATATGAGTTAATGGGGAGGTTATTCCTAGGGTTAGGATAATCCATGGGAAAGGGGATAACCTATGAATAGAGTACAAATGATCAAAACCAAATTGAGAAATTATTGTGATTAAATAGATGATCCTCACTTGAAGTACTGGGTGATGAATCTTCGGCCAAAGTAGTGTAAGTAGCCATTGTTTACACTATTAGCTCGCTATGATCCAATTTACATTCTAGGATGGGAATATCATACATGTAGTTGTAGTCACATTAGGGTAAGCTCTAGATATGTAGGACACATCGCAATGCTTAGAAAAGGCTAAGGAAATAATGAGATTACCAAACCAATCTCTTCATTGAAGGGAGGGTCATCTTACCAAGTTTGGTAGATGTGTTGGGGACCATAATAAGTCCATGGTTGGCGGAAAAGCGCTTAAGTGATGCTTCTCCTCATGCAGTTGGTGGCCAAGATTTGGGATGTACACGCCAATATTGGGGACAACTAGAATGCATGCACCAGCAACGGGAACATCTATAATGTATGCACCAATGCGGGGACATCAGGGATGTATGCCCAGGTAGGGACATCTGGACCATTTGTATCTCTATTTCAGTAAGCTCTTAGAAGCAATGTATTCATGTATCCATCTCTATGGAAATTGTAATGTTATCATGAAATTATGTAGTATGGAATCATTACATGGTTTTTTGTAATGTTTCGATGTAATGCAATGGGAAAGCTTGGAATGAGGTTATTTCAAATGTGCACATTGTTATTGGATTAAAAAAGAAAAAATTAATTGCTATATTTGTTAACTTGTGGGTAGAACATAGAAAAATTATTGGGTAGAACAATGGGCATGTTACAACAGACCTGATTCAGTACAAGGTTAAAATATTGCAATGATAATTAGATTCAAGAATGAAAGTTGGCACCTAGAATAAAGGATAGAGACCAAAGTGTTTAGAAAAAGAAGCAGCCTATGAAGAGTAAAAGCTGACATGATTCCACCAACCAGAATAAGCAAGGTCAATTTGGAGTTCTGATTGGAAATAGGGAAAAGAAACCAATTAACCTTAGAGGAAATTACCAAGAATTTGGACAAAATTACTTTGAAAGATGATTGCAAGGTAAAAGCTTGGAAATAAAATCAAACAATTTGGACAAAGGGCTCAGTTAGAGTATAGCTTGGTTGAAGTGCAAATTGAATTTACCAACTTGTCAACAAAAGAAAATTTATGTTTAGGAGATGTTCCAATGAATATGGTTAAAAATGCTATTAGTATACATGGAAAAGAGAATTAGAATGAAATATTAGAGTATTTATTAGCTAACAAAGTTGTTGATTATTCATTAAGATCTTGTTACGGTGGATCCAATAGATGATTCTAAGATTAGAAGGCGATGATGAATCCAACTTTGGAAACGAAAAATTATATTCAAGGAATACCATGGAGGGTAAGAAAGGAAAGTAATAGTCAATCAACTATCAAAAGCCAACAACAAGGAATGTTAAAACAATTCAACCAATTTGGAGAGAGAGGATGAAGACAGGATGTCATCATCGGCAAGACTTGTATACTCCTAGGGAATTCCAAAGAGGAAGTGGTAGATCATAAAAATAGTTTTGATAGTTATATGTCAATAAAATTGACATAATGTTATGGTGGATAGACTCACCAAGATAACCAATTTTGATTAAGAAAATTGTTTTATAGGATACTAGTCCTTAACAACAAATTGTGTAAATTAGTTGCTTAAATGTTCCTACGAAGGTTATCTCATAATGGGACACACAAGTAACATTGAGGTTTTATGTAAACCATGATCACCTTATTGGAAAAAATCCATTGAATGTATGCTCAACTTATTTCAGCCAGTTAGGCAAAAAGGGATAAACCAAATCTTGGAGGATTTGTGGAAGACCTTATGATAACTTCTATCATTTAAATAAGATTCTTTGAAACATAATACGGGAAGAAGGGTTGAATTCCTAAAAGCTGGGAGAAGCTAGGAAATAGGATTAACCCTAGACTAAAAAGGTTGTTAGAATGGAATAGTAAATCGAATTGATCAAGGAAAACTTGTTGATGCAAAGCTTGAGATATAAAGAAGTATTATTTTTCTTAATGTAAAT
Source organism: Sequoia sempervirens (assembly GCA_007258455.2). NCBI lineage: Eukaryota > Viridiplantae > Streptophyta > Pinopsida > Cupressales > Cupressaceae > Sequoia > Sequoia sempervirens. The sequence goes on along the minus strand of VDFB02095413.1, from coordinate 4,780 downwards.
GGTTGTGTCAGTGATGGATGGTCTTGGCTTCTAAATTGTCCAATGGTGTAAAGACCAAAGGGAAGGATGGGACCCACAGTGTAGTGTGCAATACACCGACATTCCTTTTCCATTTGGGTTACATTAAGGATAATTGTATTAGCCAAGGAGAACATTTTTTTCCAGTCACTATGGTATAGGTATCATATAGGATATAGTTACTATTGTACTTATGATGTACATATGAGTTAATATAATTATGATGAATAGTTCTCTGGAGAGAAAATTTGCTTGAGCACACAAGTTCTCCCCATATGTTATCTCAGTCACTCAATGCAAGGTCCAAGTAGGACGAGATTGCAAGGGATCATGCTATGAGGAAAGATTAGTTGGAAATATACTTAATTTCATTTGACTTTATATATATGTTTTGGGTACTTTGAATCATCGGGGATGAGGATTCATATGGGCGGAAGTATGTTACACCTCGTCTCTTAGTTACCAGGTTACTTTTACCTTGTAAGTAAATATGATGGTAAATGTAAATCATGACTTAAATATGTTCAATAGGTAAATGCAATATTAAATATGTATTAAGATGTTATTTCTTTTGAAGGAATGATTATGTTTTATTTACTAATGGAAAATACGATGAATGAATATGTATTGCAATATGAATACGTTAATGCTTTGACGATGTAAATATATATATGTGAATGGCTAACTACCTTTGTGTTGTGCTAAGTTGGATGCACGAAGGAGTCAAGCCCTCAAGTACGAGAGGGGGAGTATCACTCAAGAGAGGAGCTTGGTCCGGTAACCCTTAATGACCCTAATTGAGCATACACACACTCACATCTTAGTTGGTTAGAGTAGAGTCGAGTTAGTTTGGGAAATGGTAAGTAACCTTCTGTCAGGTCTTGGGAATGTTTGGTATTAGTTTGTGGTTAGTCTTCGAATGACCTTGTTTGAGGTTATGTGATTGAGTCTTCATTTTGAATGGAAGTTCTTCTTCATGTGTTCATATTTATATGTCAGTCAATGAAGTATATATATATATACATTCCCTTGATAACCCATATGCATGGGAAAGTCAATTGGACAAATGAGATATATGTATATATGTATACACTTTGTGTATATGTCAATCAATGAATAGGGAATTATATGTGTTTGAGTTTGGATATTAAAGTAATGATATATGTATATTTAAATATACATATATTAATGTATAAGTATATTATTATGTTCATGTAAATGAATATACTTATATATTAGCATACGTATATATGTATATCCATATATAAAATTACTTAAATATATATTTCAATGAAAATTAATATATGCAATATTCATGAGAATATAATTATGTATATATTGATACATATATATACATATATTTATGTAATGATATATATATATATATACTATACTGATATATATTAAAATGCTTATATTAAATAAGGCACGAATGCTTTACAGTAAACTTAGCGCAATATGCAATGCTGACATATAATTTAAATTGTATTGAAATACTTTGAAAAAGTCTAAGCACATTATATAGCGCTACAACAATGCTTGTTATACATTAATATGCTTGGCATAAAAGTAGCACACTATTGTAGCGCTCACATGGGAGAAATAATAACCAAAAGAAGAGCAGCAAAGATAGTGCATATGTTTGACTCGGTCTTAAGATTTTATGACAGCAAAATAAGTGTTGTTGCGTGCACATTGCAAAAGGAAGTGAATGCAATTTTAAGCAATGTAAAAATATTCTAACCTATGATATCTTCAAGGGCGCTATTTTATGAAATGTGGCACCAATGTTGTAGTATGTGGAATGCATAAGAAGTCTTTTTATTGTGCATAAGTCTGGAAAAGCAATATCTTAGCCATGAGACTTAGTCAATGTAAACTTGGTAGAAATATAAGAAGGAATTTGATTTGCAAAACAAATAGGAAACTTGCTTAGAAGCTTGTTGTTCATTTGACTCAATAAAAGAGTATTGTGGTCCCTTGAAACAAGTTGACTCAGTCATTTGAATGGTGAGGATTGTTATGTGTTGCAAATATGTAAGTTAGTTTGATGAGTCGTTGCATGAGGATAGAAAGGTTGCAGAAGTACTAGCTTGTTTGTAGCCTTTGGTTTCTCACATTTTAGTATATATAGAGGTGTGCATTCTACCATTTGCTACACTTCTCACTCTGATTACTCTGTTCTTATTTTTTTGCAATTTTTGTGCTAGTGAGTTGAGAGCTTGAGAATTAGAGAGTTGCTTAGCTATTTTGTATTTGTGATTGTTGAGAGATTTGGTGAGAGGTTAGAAGAAGGAATTAAGTTGATCTTGGAGGAAGTATCAAGAGGGCTTGAGGAATTGAGCTAGGAAGGGAAATTAATCAATTGGAGCTTTTATACAAGCGTGCTAGTTTCTATACCTTTGTCTTTTATGTTGGAAATTTTAAATAGTTTTGATTACTATGTTGGAAATGAATAGTTTTGAGTATGTTGTGATGCTTGTTTATGCTTGCATGTTCTTGGTTGTTTCTTGCTTTGGTGGAACCTATCTATTGGGATAATAATTTTATATACCCTATATGGGAATTTAGATGATGGTGTTTCTATTTAGACTATACATATGTAGAATGAAATGTGAAATGTGGTTTACATCAATGTCTTGAGGTAACTTGTATTTGTAAGCTAATTATTCTAGGTAAACCTTTGTGGGTAATGAGGTTAGTAATACATTGGGAATGATGAAATGATAGACATATCATCATTGTTAGGTTGCAATGTTGTGTGAAACATATTGATAGGTTATACTTAATTGATTTCTTGTATCTCCTTGAAAGTAGGAAGAGATTCTTATCCCTAGGGTTAGGGTATAAACTTGATGACTATATCAATACTCAATAGTAGGGTAGATAAATGTATTTTTTGGTTACACTATCTTCTTATTTTTATTTAGATTTTATTCCTATTCATAGAATTCTAAAAGAGGTCTCAAGTTCCCACAAACCAAAGTTGTATTGAGAAGAGGACTTGAAGGTGTAGAAGTACAAACTCTTCTCATGATAATGTCCTCCAAATTATATTCAAATATAGTAAACTTTGTAAACACATGAATGTTTGAAGTATATTGAGAGAAAGGTTTTATGATTTGTTTATGATCACTTGGTCGTTACTTTACTTTGATTGAAACCCTAGGTTGAGAATAACCTATTTGGTCGGGTTGTTTGCTTGTTTATTGATTGACACAAATAGGTTGGGATTAACCAATATGATCTAATTGATCATTTGATTGTTGAATATATCCTGTTTGAAGTCATTTATTGTTGGAGATTATACTTTTGATTGAGGTTATTTATTGATGAGATTATACCTTTGATGGGAGTTATTTATTGTTGAGATGGTACTTTTGAAATAGAATCATTTGATGTTGTGATAGTATGAATACTGTATGGTTAATTAGGTTATTCCTGGGGTTAGGATAATCTATGGGAAAGGGGATAACCTATGTATTTTAAGATACTTAGTAGCAATGTCAATTAAATATGAGTTAATGGGGAGGTTATTCCTGGGGTTAGGATAATCCATGGGAAAGGGTATAACCTATGAATAAGAGTATGAATGGTCAAAACCAAATCGAGCAATTATTGTGGTGAAAAGATGACCCTCACTCGAAGCACTAGGTGTTGAATCTTTGGCCAAAGTAGTGTAAGTAGCCACTATTTACACTATCAGTTCACTGTGATCCAATTTACATTCTAGGTTGAGAATATCATACATGTAGTTGTAGCCATATTATGGTAAGCTCTAGATATGTCGGACACATCACAATACTCAGAAAAGGATAAGGAAATTATGAGGTCACCAAACCAATCTCTTCATCGAAGGGAGGGCCATCTTACCAAGTTTGGTAGATGTGTGGGGGACCGTAGTAATTCCATGGTTGGCAAAAAAGCGCTTGAGTGACACTTCTCCTCATGCACTTGGCAGCCAAGATTTGGGATGTACGCGCCAATATTAGGGACAACTAGAATGCATGGCCCAATGACAGGGACATCTAGAATGTATGCACCAATGCGGGAACATCAAGGATGTATGCCCAGGTAGGGACATCTAGACCATTTGTATCTCTATTTCGGTAAGCCCTTAGAAGCTATGTATTCATGTATCCATCTCTATGGAAATTGTAATGTTATCATGAAATTATGTAATATGGAATCATTACATGGATTTTTGTAATGTTTTGATGTAATGCAATGGTAAAGTTTGGAATGAGGTTATTTCAAATGTGCATAATGTTATTGAATTGGAAAAAAATTCAATTGCTACATTTGTTAACTTGTGGGTAAAATATAGAAAAATTAATGGGTAGAACAATGGACATGTTACACTTCTCCAAAAATTGTTCATCACCACCCCCAGTGTACTCATAACCCTCACTATTAGGGCTAGTTGGGGTTCTTTTCCTGGTTTTTTTTTCAACAAAAATATTATCTGAATTTGATTTAGAGGTGGTGGATATGTACCATTTTCTTTTTGTGGGAACATGCACATTTTTAGAAACAATGTCCTTTAACTCTAAATCAATCCCTACTGTCACAATGTCTTCTTCCTACATCTTAACACTACCCCTCATGACACATTTCCTTTTCAAGCAGTGTGAACGCCTTGGTTGGGTGGTCTTCCTTTTTTGCACCTTTATAGGTGTAGAAGAAGAACCACCTTTCTTCTTTCTATTTTTTGGCTTTTTAGATGAAGTTGGGGTTTCATGGACCTCTTCTACTCCAAGCT
>VDFB02095412.1:0-21706 GCA_007258455.2 Sequoia sempervirens | reverse complement strand
AGTGACTAAACCGTGAGGAATTTGAAGATGATGTAAACTAGAGTTTCATGACATTTTTTTTTTTGTAGATTCTAAATATTTTTTTTTCAAAATTTTTGGAATTAGATTGCACCTCTTTTTCCATCTCCCTCAAAAACTAGTTTTTCTCATAAAACAACATTTTTAAGGAGTGACGCCCACCTTATAATGCATAACCTTTTTTCCATGAAGGATAAAATTCTAACTCTTTCAAATTTAGATTTGTAACTCTGATATCTAGTGCTTCCACTTGGTTAGATAGTCTTTTATTGAATATTTTTTCTCTAATCAAGTTTTGAAGTCAGACCAATTACAATTCAGACATAGGCGGATTGTATAATGCGTAAATTTTTTTGTATGTATCAAAATTCATTTCTTTTTATTGGATCAAGGACTTCAATAACTGGTGCACTCATATTTTTCAAAAAAAAAATTATAATCTGCTATGTTTCCACATGTGCAAAACAGAGAGCTTGATTTTCAATGAAAAACCTATGTTTAATAAAACTAAAAAAACAAATACATAATAAAACCAAAACATATTAAAACTATAGTCCTTGGATAGCTCGTTCTGAGGACTACCTGATTCCAGTTGGGTTTATGAAGTCTCCTCCATTTTCATCCTCAACCTGACCTTTGAAACATAAAATTCTAGACTTTTTTGATGCCAGGATGACAAGGTGGGAATTAGGGGGTTCGCTAAAACTAGGGTTCATTCAAACCTCCTCTCAAAAAAAAAAATTCTTTGTTTTATTGGTAGCAATGGGGTCCACCTCAAGAGTGGATTTAACTGGTTCACACAAATTGGGGTTCATTCGAACCCTTTTTTGGTTCACTCAAACCAACAGGTTCATTCGAACCCCAAAAACCAAAAAAAATTGTATGGGGTCATTTTTTGCCACTTTTCCTTCCTCGCTCAAATTGTAAACCACTTTTGTGGGTTTACCTGTATAGTCTAGGATAATCCAATAACATGCATACACAAGCACAATTAGCCTAAACTAATTTAATGGTAATAATTTATGGGAATATATTTTCTAATATTTTTTGCACTACAATTAAGTGTGGGAGGTAAATAGAAAATGAATTTACTTAGATCCATAATCAATGAATGAACAAAGTTACATGTGGCACTAGAAATTAGTATGTCAAGATTTGAAATGGAATGCCTCTATCTACTATTTTCCTTGAGATCATAATAGTTTATTTGCTATGTGAAAGATTGAGTCTAGAGATTAGAGTTGAATTTTTGATTGTCGATATTCCTACACCTATAAACTTGATCTAGTAATATGCACTTAACTCAACTTTCTACTTTTGTGATTCACCAACCTACTTCTACCTTTTTCTAATATATGAAGACTACCATTACATAGAAATACTAATAGAAGACTTCTCATTATTTTATGAAGGGACACATTCTCCTAAGTTAACCTATAAAACATTATGCATGTACAAGATTAAACTCTTTAGTCATGCATATGCTCCTAAAATTCTTACACCAATCAAGATTCCCTTTTTTGTACTAATTAAAGTGTTGTAATGTGAATGATATGTGAATGATTTCTAGATTATGAGAGATTATTTAGATATAAAAATAAATCCATTTAATTACTTTAAATATAAGGACACTTAAAAATCACATAAATTTGTGTTTAGTTAGCCTTTGGAGAGAAAAGGATTGGCTAGAGTTACTCAGAATTTAAATTTAAAAAATTTGAATTTGAAAGGATCAAATCTAGAACCATTTGGTCAACCTTGCAACTATAAAATGAACCCAAAACATAAAAGGAGCTTTAAATATGAGTGGATAATGAGAACGTGGAAGTATGTGCATGTATATGTATAATAAATCTCTGGATATAATGAATATAATGGAATGTTGAACATATGGATGGGTAGGGGATAGAAATATATGAATGTGTAGAGAAAGTAAGTAGATAAAATATGGGGTTCAGGTATTTTACTTTGTATAAAGTAATGGTATTTGTCAATATGTCAATGTATCAAGGCACTTTCCTCAAAACATGCACAAAACTAAATTGGAAAGGACATGGGTATGCAAATTTCACCAATCCATGTTTCCTCCACTTTGAGGTGCATTTGAATCCTAGAGTTATCATACATCTAAAATTATGTAGTGCAATCACAGACATGCATGTAAAGTAAACATTTAGATATCAAAGAAAACAACAAAGGTCCATATAAAGTAATTCACCATATAAGATGTCGTTGTGTGAGTTTTCCTTTTGTTATGTATTCTCCATGGGGACTTGCAAAACAAAGTAATAATATTTTAACATGAGTAGCTTTTATGATAAAATTATAGATAAATATCATTATAATCTAAATATAAATATTAATGCTCATAAATGAGATAAAGAGGAATTTTGCTTATAAAGAAAGTGTTAATGATTCACTTTGCTTGGAATTCAATGGAGGATAGGGTGCATGGAGAAAAAAATGTTTCGTGTGTACTAAGGATGAAAGTTTATAGAAATTTGTAACTATCTATGAGTGAATGGTAAGTGCAAGAAGTTGGATTCACTCTTTGGAAGTCTTTTTCCTACAAATTAAATTTTCTCATTGTTGGAGTAAAATTTTGAAACCCCTACACATATAATATTAACATGGTGTGAAAATATGTGTCTAGTTTCCAAGTATGAGTGTGAAAATATGAGTCTAGTTTTCAAATATGTAAGTTATTCTAATACCTAGATGATAAAAGTTGGTTTTGTATAGGATGTACAAAAGTATCATTTCAAAATTTGTATGCTTTGGGGAAAAAATGCATGTGGACAACCAACATAATTTGGCCTAAATGAAATTATTTTCTATTTTCTTTTGTGGAAAGATGCAAATAATGGTAAAGTTTGGTCAAAATACCTTTTTGTGATTTTTTAATGTACATTATTATTTTTTAACTATTTTTTATACTAGATCCTTATGTTTTTCAAAACCCCTCATGTATGACCAACATAATTCGAGCTAAAATAATCTTAACATTAATTTTTTTCATCATGTAGACAATAATGTCTAGATTGGCCAATCATATTTTTTTCAAAAAAAATTAAAATCAAATCATTAAAAAATAATAATGTCATTGAACAAGTTTACGAATCCCTTTTGTTTAAAAATTATTTAATAAATGGAAAAATATGTCCATTAGTAAAATAATAATTACATATTTGAAAACTAGAGATTGTCATCTATAATTGGTTTTAATTCGGTCCAAAAATTTAAAACAAACTATCAGCCATATAGCTAAAGTTAGTTTTTACCTTTGTTGTTATCATCACATTGTACTTGCAAACTTCAAAGGCTAAGGGTCGGGTTTCCAAGCCTCTTTCAAGCCCAAAATCAAAGCAAAAATGTAGCTTTCAAATTTTAAATTTTATGAAATGCACAATTGTTCTAAAAAGAATGGGTATGCAATCTAAAAAGAAATGTGTACCCATTCTATAATAGGTATGCATTCTAAAAATGAGCTCGTGGGAAAAAAAAAGTTAATATCCTTAAGGAATATGTACTCATTTCTAAATTTGTAGAGGTTTGTAATGTGTACCCATTTAATAATGAGACTCCAAATCATAATGGGCACCTATATAGAAAAAGTAGGAGTTTAGGTTAAGTTGGCACCTATAAATTAATGAATTTATCTTGATTTTTTTTATCCCCTTGTGATACCCATCAATTATGGGTATGTGCAGGATCACGATGGGCCAAAAAGTGGCGATGTGAAAAAATTGCATTTTGCATCCGCCAAAAAATGCGAAAATCCCGAGTTGACTTTTTTTTGGGTTGGATGTCAATACATTGCTCCAAAGTAATGCCCAAAGCAAAGAATCTCAAATTAGACATTCGATCTGATTTGGGTCAGGTATAATAGGTAAAAGCGACCATTTAAAATCATCTCCAATCATTTTAAACAACTGAAAAACACAGTGAGCACGACCTGGGGCGATCCGATATCCGATTCAAGCTGATATCCAATTTGCAAGGTAAGTTTTTTGTTTTTTTCTTAATCAATTGTTCTATTAGTTTTGTATAATTTTAACTAGTTTTTTATGGATTTTTATTAAAAAGTAGGGTTTTTTTATGAATTTTTATTAAAAACTATGGCTTTTTTACAATAATTCCATTTATATTGTGTAATTTCAATTAGATTAATTAGTTTTTAACTTCAATCAAGTATTATGGCTAAGAATGAAAATGCACAAATGCCAAACTCTATCCTAGATGACAAACACATTGAAGGAAATAATTAAAAATATAGAAACCCTCTCCACCCAACATAATGCCTTTCGTTCATGGAAACAAACCATGAGGGAATATTACTCTTGTGGATTGTCTTACAAAGATGTGAAAGATCTCCAAATAACAAAAGCCCAAATAGCCTCTTTATTTGTTAACCCCCACACCAGTTTTCTAGTTAATGTTAATAAACCAAAACTTTCTATAAAATGGTGCACAAATAAGGAAATTGTAGATAACTTTTGGGATCATTGGTGTATGGTTTTTGATAAAACACCCAACAACAATAGTGATATACCATTTTACTTTATTAAAAAATTATACGCTAAGTTTGTGTTAGGGCATCATGTCAATTACTTTGACATTAAACCCTTATAGGGCATCAGTGGAGGTATACCCCAGGATAGACTAGGGGCAGTTAGAGTAGTCCAGGGCCCATATTTTCCCCCTCCTCCCCTTCCTCTGCCACCTCCAGTACATCATCTAGATATTATCGAGGGTGCAACCACATAGACTATTCAAGAAATTCACTCTTTGAGTGATCTTTTGGTTTCCCATACTTCTACAGTAGCTCAGCCACATGCTAGTGATGTTGGCAATAGATCGAGTGCTGCTACATCCTCCTCCTCATATCCACATATTTTTATGCCACTAGATATGCTTGGGTCCTCTTGTATAACCCATTGAGCATCCCTTGGAAACTTCTGATTATGACCTCCATGATGTGGACATTATAGGAGATTAGACATAGGGGAGTGGAGTACACCCTATAAAGTCCTCTCTTTCTAGAGAGGGGGACATTGGAATAGTTACACAGGTAAGGTTTAAGTTGTAAATTCATAACTTGCATTTGTTTTTAAATGAATATTAATAAGAGATAGTATCAAGTACTAATATTTATTTACATGGTCTATTTAACAATTGATGTATGAGGAGGAACTTACACAAGTGACTGATAGCACCCTTAGGGCCATTTCATTCGGCCTCGACATGCACATAGTATATATTTTCACTCACTCATTTACTTTTTTTTATTATATACTTTCTTGTCATTTGAATTATCATTAATGAAATTATATATTAACTTATATGTTTATCTTATTTTCCTCTTGTAGGAAACAACTAGTGTGAGCGAGGTGCATCACTATCCAAACTATGGAGGCACAATGTTAGATAAGGGAAAGGTAATTGGACTCAAATTAGATTGAATTAAGATTTTTAAGATCTTATATTGATTATACATACATCCACATAGATTGGTAGTTTCATATGTACTTGTCATTTTTATGTATAGGAAGTTATGAGCTATACATGATCCTTGCTGACAAGTGTCACAACGCCTGAAGGAGTAGGTATTGGAACACCTCAAGGAGTAGGTGTTGAAACACCTCAAGGAGGAGATGTCAAAACACATGAAGGAGATGAAGAAAAAGAGATTCCTAAAGAGGTATGTGTTTATTTTATTTTTTGTTTGGTAAATATGTTCCTATTACCGACAATTGTATGCTAACTTGTATCAATTTTATGTTTTTGTTCACATATATAGATTGACATTCCAAAAGTTGGTTTGATTGGTTCTTTAAGAGGAGCATATTCTAGGACTCTTGACCCTTTGAAAAGATGTATATTTGAGGTAATCAAGATTTCAATTTTAGAGTTCAATTATAATTCAATGTATATTGATTTTGATGTTAATTATTCGATTTTAAATTATATAGTATAACTAATGGGTAAAAGCACAAAGCTGTGTCACACTTTCAGCCAAATAAATAGTTCCGAGCGAAATATTTTCGGCTGGAAAGGTTTCGCCCGACTTGGTTTCGACCGAAACCATGTGGCATATTACGTGGCACATGGGTTTCGGTAAAATAAGTTTCGCCTGAATCCAAAAAAATAAAAATTTTTCTCTTCCCGCTTTAAAACTGCCTTCAAAATTGGATTTTTTAATGTGCGGGGTTTCTATAGAAAGGGTTTCGGTAGAAATAGTTTCTATAGAAATGGTTTCGGCTGAAACCCTTTCTATAGAAACTGTTTCTACCGAAACTGTCTATGTGGCATCCTAGTTGGCAGCCAACTCAGCTTTTTTCAGAATTTTCTGAAACTTTCAACTTTAGCTAAGTATTTCTTTAGTCAGAATGATTTTTTTGCAAAAAAAAAAAATACCCTTTTGTAGAGCTCGGAGTGGAGAATCCAAATATATAATTTTTTTAATATTTTTATTAGTTTTAATATATTTTATTTTTAAAATAATGCAAGTAGGTTTTCAAAATGAAAAATGAAGTTGATTACAAATTAAAAACAAGATAGTAAAATTTATTAAAAAAATTTAAATCTTATATGGGGCACAAGAGGAGAAAGTCTTATTCAAAAGGGTATAATTCTTTTTTTGAAAATGATTTAAAATTTTGAAAATAGCTGACGGCCCATGAAAACTGTCAAATTTTGACATGTTTGACTTTAAAATGTTATTACAAGAAAAATATACATCAAAATTTGATTTTTCTTTTTCCATGCACAAGATATTGAAGTTTCCTATTTGGAGAAAAAAAAATTAGGGAGAAATGAAGTTTTTTTCAATTTGTTTCTTGGCGGCCCATGAAGTCACAATTTTCTGAAATTATCAGCATTCCAAAATTTGTCCTTAAATTGATAAAAACATAATGAAAATATTTTTTAAATTTTTAAAAAATTACAACAATAAAATTTCCAAAAGTATTATATCATCAATACACCCATTTTAAATTCAAAAACATACACCACTTTTATGTGGTCGAAGTTCAGAAATTTTTTTGCTGTTGGCCGATTCCTTTATAAAGTGTGACACAGGTTTGTGCTTTTACCCTAATCTCAATTGTGATTTGAAATTTTCTTGTGCAGCTACCTTCAGAGCCAAAGAGTGCTTCAAAGAGGCTCCATTTTGATGATCCACTAGTAGTTTAGGATGAGATGGACATTTTGGCATGTAAATTTTGAATAGATATTGAGATGGCATATGCCACATTTTGTAAAACTTTGTTTGAGTTGGCGTTGATGCCATTTTTGTATATGGATGTATACACTTGATTATTGGATAATTTGATATATAGAAGTTGAAAATTGAAGTAATTTGTTCCTCATGTGCATGATTAAACTCTTTGAAAATTTAATCTTGAGCAATGGTTAAATATCAATGTACAATAGCATAAAAAATAATGGTTATATTATGTAGTTTCTATTCTTATGGCTGATTACATTGCATTGCACATATTTCAAATTCAAAGCATTACTTCACATTGCATAACTAACAACTAGATGTTGATAGATGAAATTTTTTCAATTACAATATAGTTTTTACAAAGTCAGCCTAAGTAGTTATGCAATTACTTCACATTGCATAACTAATAACTAGGAGCATCTATCAATTGCATTTGCTTGTCATGGAATTCTATGAGACCACATTTCTTTGAGGCATTTTTGCAAACAGTTCACTGCCTTGTCTATGCTACCACATTTTTCATACAGGTCTACCAAAGTTTTTTATCAAACAGTTCACTGGCTTGTTGCTATGGCTAAAAGCCTAAAACAAGCTATGGATGCTTGGAAAAATTCTATCAAATCATAATAGTAAGCAATAACATAGACAAGGCAATGAACTGTTTGAAAAGGTCTTCGTAAGAGTCAGAATGCCATGACAATCAAAATTGCTTTTGATTGTCATGGCATTCCATCACCATGAGACCTCATTTCTTCAGGCATTTTTTCAAATAGTTGATCACACATTGTCATGGTGACTCCATCACCATGAGACCATTTCATTTAGGCATTTTTTCAACAATTCATTGCCTTGTCTATGCTAACACATTTTCATACACATGTCTATCAAAGAATTCCCATCAAACATCTCTCATTGCTCCTCATACTATGGCTAAAAGCCTAAACAAGTGGCTGCAAACAAGCTATGGATGCTTGGAAGGAAACCTAAAAAATAATATTAGTAAGCACATTGATAGACAAGGCAATGAACTATTTAGAAAAATTTCAAAGAATGTGGTCTCATGTTGATGGAATGCCATGATAGGAAAAATTAAGTAGATTGTCATGACATTCCCATCACCGTGAGACCACATTTTGAGGTGCATTTTTCCAAACAAATACCACCTTTGTATATGCTACCACATTTTTTACACGTCACTCAAAGCATTTTATCAAACAGTTCACTTCTTTGCCGCTATGGCTAAAATCCTAAAACAGGCGCTTTCAAACAAGCTATATGGGTGCTTGGAAAATGGTGCAGGAGCACCTTAGAAAAAGAGGACTAGTTGATGGTTAGTTGATGCAACCAAGGATTTCAAACCACTCACTTTCACAATACAAGGAATTCCTAACCACCTTTCTTTTTACAAACTCAATCTGGACTTATTTTCCAATCTTTCACCTAGACAAGCTTATAGGTCAGTAACTCCAATTTTCTCAATTAAAATCTCAGATCTCTTTAACAACTCCTACAACTAATCATCATTCTAGACACCCATTTTAGTCCCCTTCAATATACTTCCAACTCACATAGGACTCCTTTGGAACAAATTTCACAAATCATGCAAACTACGTTGCTCAACCTAGCCAAATAGGACAAAATTCCAAAGAAACCACCCTTGGAACACTTCACAGACCCTAAAACTTGTTGGGGAATCACTCAACAGATGAAAAAACCTCAAATTTTCCCATTTTTCCTCTGGAAATCGCCCTCTAAGACCCTATTCCACAAAACCCTCAAATTGCTCAAATTTGGCAAGGGTTTATTGAAAAACCTACTTACAGACCTCCCCAGACTTTACCACCAACTCCAACACCCTTAAATAACCCTGCACAAGCTTAAAAGAACAAGAAAAGTGACTTCCCTCAAACAATTCCCACTTTTACCCTCTCTAACCTCACTTTTTCATGCAAAAACACCCCAAATGCCATCTAGGGCATCACTAAAAATCATAATACTCACCTCCCCTGCACAAGAAATAATGAAAACATTTTTATCTATCCAAACTAAGCCTATCCACCAAGTTACAACATCATACAGTGGGTGGAAGGCTTAAAACTCCATTTTAAATGCACTCAAACCCTTGGAATAGGGCTCACAGACTAACCTCCAATTAAATGCCTCTTAAATGCACAAAACTGAATCAAATTACTTCAAACAAAGTTTGTGAAGAATTCAACTTTGCTACTCACCAGTTTCCATTAAAAATAAAGCACAACCACACTGTACAGAACCGTACAACTTACCAAGAAACTTCAAGAATTATGGAAAAACACAAAAATTTGCATGGAGATAATAAGATTTTATTAATTCTCTTTCAAAATTTGTTTCTCCAACCTCAAACTCAAACATATGAGGCATTTTTAAGCATGAAATACAACAACTACCATCCCACAACCGACTTCAACCAATTTTCAAACTCCTTATGTCCGTTGGAGTACAAAATTGCACTTTTTACATATTTTATTGACAACAGTTTTGCTCATTTTGCATTATTTTGCAATTTGACCCTCCTAGACTCCTAAAATATTAGAGATGGTCTACTTAGACCTTGTTAAATCCAAAAAAATAACCATACACTGAAAAAAATGACATTCAATGGGTATGTGTAGGATCATCATGGAAAAAACAGGCCCTTAAGTAGTGAAAAAATCAGAAAAAATAGAGTCAGACAACTTGACGTAAAAATTTGAATAAGTTATCTATATTATTTCAAAAATATATAAGAATAGAATATGTAGAAAATTGAATTTAGTTTCTAAACTACTAGGTTTATTTATTTTTTTTTAATCTATTTGGTGAAAATTTGAAATTTCAATGTAGTAGTACTTAAATTTCAGGGAAAAAATAAGTAGGTGTATGTTTGACCACCCTAACCACAATAAAATGATAATATTTTTATATGATTTTAGATAAGTAGAGAATCCAAAGGACCATGTGATGACATATTTTTTTGTAATCTTTTTCCAAGTAAATAATTAATTATGACTTTTTATTACAACTTTTAAAAATATAAAAACTTGTAGTCTGGTACCACCTTAACTTGGTTAAAACTTCATGAAATTCAATTTTTTTTTAATCCCATAAGATGCATAGAATGTGACACATGTTTCTGATTTAAAAAATTTGATACCATTTGAAAGCTGGTAGATGCTTTTCTAACTAAACCTCATTAACGAGACTTTGCCAATTCAAATAGAAATGAAAAATACCATTTATTAAAGTCAAAGTAAAGATATCTATATTGGTGGAAAAGCTGAGGAATCTCTTTAAAAAACCCTTTTCTATTTCATCAATTTGGGTAAAAAAAAAATTCATCAGCCACATAACCTACACATACCCATCATATCGCCACTTTTTGGCCCATCATGATCCTGCACATACCCCAACCTATCTTGAAAACTTTTTATCAAACTTGAAAATTTTTATAATATGGTCTCAAAAGACCCCAAAGTTTCCAATTACATCAAAAATGGCCTTCACTGACTTTATTTAGACACAAAACACCTAAACAACTCAGACTCCATCACCAAGACCCAACTCTTCATGTAGCAACTAGAGAAAATTCATTGAAATAAGCAGGTGATCCTGTACCATTAGTGCTTGTCAACTTTTGAGTTTTAGTTTTATTGTGTGTTGTTAATAAGGTCTATTAGACCAAAAATATTGTAATAAATGCCTTATGAGGTCAGTTTTTTGAAAAGATGCTAAAAATAGTATTGAAGTTGCTTTGTACAGCTTGTCAACTTTGTATGTTAGAGGAGGATTAATGTTCTCCCATTCAAATTATCGCTTGTAACTGATGTAATATGGTGGGAAATATGTTGAAAATCCTCTAACTAATTTGAGGCATGAAGATTGAATGATTTTGAAGT
Organism: Sequoia sempervirens; assembly: GCA_007258455.2. Taxonomy (NCBI): domain Eukaryota; kingdom Viridiplantae; phylum Streptophyta; class Pinopsida; order Cupressales; family Cupressaceae; genus Sequoia; species Sequoia sempervirens. The sequence continues at coordinate 10,546 of VDFB02095412.1, read as the reverse complement.
GAATAAAAGAAGTTTGCTCTGTTTTTCTACAAAATTTGTGTTTTCAGAACTTGTTGAGCTCAGTATGGTTTTGTACGGAAGTTTTACACCAAAAACTCATTGGGATTAGTTAGATATATTTCTTCTTTTTCATTTGATTATTTGGCTTGATTTCATCTGAGATTCAATTAGTTCTAAGTATTTTTTTGTCGGGTGGTCTGAAACCCTCATTTTCAAGGGTTGAGATTAGTAAAAATGTAAAATCTCATCATTCCACTGTTGGAATTTTGTGAAAACTGGTGGAATGATGATTTTTGGGGTGGTTTATTATATTTTTTTGGTTGCAGGGCTAAGCAAGTATGTTTCATGGATTTTTGATTAAGCCCTAGCTTGATTTTCTCATGTGTTAAGCTAGGAAATCAAGAGAATAGTGTGGATCAATAGTTTTTTCAGAAGATGGTGTCAAATAAATGGGGGATTCCTTTATTTTTCCACCCAAGGAGTCTGTTGATGAAGCTATTTGGAGTCTGTGAATTAATTTGAGCACCCCTCTTTTGTAAAAGTTGCCTATTTAGGCCTAATTACAATGTTGTAGGTTAGATTAGACCAGTTTGTTCCAAAATAACATCATGAACCTTTTTGTTATGTTAAAAAATGTGTTAAAGAGTGTTCAAAAAATTTGCTAGTACTATCTTTAGTCCATCATATACAATTGAATTGAATGAAAACTAGGTATAGGTTCCCTAGTTGGTGAATAGTTGAAATGGTGCAAAACCCCATTGTTGGGTTTGGAGCCTTCATCAAAGTTTGAAATTGTGTTAGTTTGAGTTGTTGTGACCTTTTCCACCCCTATCCTTGCATCAAAAAATATCTATCAAATCATAATAATAAGTAATAGCATAGACAAGGTACAATGAACTATTCGAAAAAATGCCTCAAAGAAATGTGGTCTCAATGTGCATGTCATGGCATTCCATCACCATGAGACCACATTTCTTTGAGGCATTTTTTCAAACAGTTCACTACCTTGTCTATGCTACCACATTTTTCATACATGTCTTTCAAATCATTTTATCAAACAATTCACTACCTTGCTACTATGGCTAAAAGTCTAAAATAGGTGCTTTCGAACAAGCTATGGATGCTTGGAAAAATTATATCAAAGCATAATAGTAAGCAATAGCATAGATAAGGAAATGAACTATTTGAAAAAATACCTCAAAGAAATGAGGTCTCATGGTGATGGAATGCCATGAAAATCAAAAGCAATTTTGATTCTCATGGAATTCCATCAGCATGAGACCTCATTTCTTTTAGGCATTTTTTTCAAATGTTTGTCTATGCTATCACATTTTCATACATTTCTGCCAAAGTGTTTTATCAAATAGTTCACTAACTTGCTACTATGGCTAAAAGCCTAAAACAAGTGATTTCGAACAAGCTATGGATGCTTGGAAAAAATTAATCAAAGCATAATAGTAAGCAACAAGCTATGGTCTCATAGATTTTTTTCGCACGAAAATCAGCATTAGAGTTCGGCTTGAGGCTGTAAACTACTTGTAAGGGCATAAATAAATCTTGTTTTACAGCTCGTACGACCAAATCGACTGTTCCAACACATCTGGATGGGTAGGTTTAGGCTAGGTATGGTCCCCTTTCGCACCCAAACAGGCCAAAGCAGTCTGAGCTACGTTCAACCGATGAAATCCCTTAAGAGTCCAAAGTGCAAAAGGGCAGCAATCTTTGACAAACTATTACTCAGAAACCTTGATTCCTAAAAAAATTTTGTCTGAGTCTATGAGATCATGTTGGGCCCCTCTACAATAACCTCTCTCGATTATTTCCATCTCAAGGGCGTTTTCCTGTGGTGATGATTTTTCAGATGAGGGAAAAGTTGTCAAATGCAAGCAGTGTAAAGTTGCAAAGTGGTGCAACTTTCATTCTGCAACTTGTACGACCAAATAGACTGTTCCAACACATCTGGATGGGTATTTTTATGCTAGGGATGGTTGTCTTTTGCACCCAAATATGCCAAATCACTTTGAGCTACATTGGATCGATGATTTCCCTTAAGAGTCCAAAGTGTTAAAAGACAACAATCTTTGAAGGGCTATTTCTCAGAAATTGTGATACTTATAGATTCTTCGTCTGAGGCTATGGGATTGTATTGGGACCATTTATAATAACCTCTCTTGTTTTTTCCTATCTCAAAGGTGTTTTCCCGTGGTGACGAGTTTTCAGTTGAGGGAAAAGTTGTCAAATGCAAGCAGTGTAAAGTTGCAAAGTGGTGCAACTTTCATTTTGCAACTCGTACGACCAAGTGGATTATTCCAAAATATCTAGATGGGTACGTTTATGCTAGGGATGGTCCTCTTTTTCACCCAAATATGTCGAATCACTTCGAGCTACATTGGACCGACGATGTCCCTTAAGAGTCCAAAGTGCTAAAATGCAACAATCTATGAAGGGCTATTTCTCAGAAATCGTGATGCTTACAGACTCTGTCTATGGCTATGGGATCGTGTTGGGACCATCTACAATAACCTCTCTCATTTTTTGCTATCTTGGAGGAATTTTCTTGTGGTGATGAGTTTTCAGTTGAGGGAAAAGTTGTCAAATGCAAGCAGTGTAAAGTTGCACAGTGGTGCAACTTTCATTAGGCAACTCGTACGACCAAGCGAAATGGTCCAACACATTTGGATGGGTACATTTACGCTAGGGATGGTCCTCTTTTGCACCCAAATATGTCGAATCACTCTGAGCTACATTGGGCAAGCGATTTCCCTTAAGAGTCCAAAGTGCTAAAAGATAGCAATCTTTGAAGGACTATTTCTTAGAAACCGTGACACTTACAGACTCTCTGTATAAGGCTATGGTATCATGTTGGGACCATCTACTATAACCTATCTCAGTTTTTTCTATCTTAGAGGTTGTTTCCTGTGGTGATGAGGTTTCAGTTGAGGGAAAAGTTGTCAAATGCAAGAAGTTTAAAGTTACAAAGTGGTGCAACTTTCATTCTACAGCTCGTACCACCAAACTGACTGTTCCAACACATTCGAATAGGTACCTTTATGCTAGGTATGGTCCTCTTTTGCACCCAAATATGTCGAATCACTCCAAGCTACATTGGACTGACGATTTCCCTTACGAGTCCAAAGTGCTAAAAGACAACAATATTTAAAGGGCTATTTCCCAAAAACCGTGATGCTTACAGACTCTTCATCTAAGGCAATGGGATCATGTTGGGGCCATCTACAATAACCTCTCTCATTTTTTGCTATTTCAGAGGCATTTTCTAGTAGTGATGAGTTTTCAGTTGAGGAAAAAGTTGTTAAATGCAAGTAGTGTAAAGTTGCAAAGTGGGACAACTTTCATTCTACAACTCGCATGACCAAATGGACTATTCTAACACATCTGGATGAGTAAATTTACACTAGGGATGGTCCTCTTTTGCACCCAAATACACCGAATCACTCTGAGCTACATTGGACCGGTGATTTCCCTTGAGAGTCCAAAGTGCTAAAAGGCCATACAATCTATTGTACGGTCTGTAGCTCGATGGTATGGCCATGGTAGATATTATTAGGACTATAAAAGGTGACTATGTGGGTTTAAAGAGTTGGAAAATTTTGTAGTTGAGTTGGTGAGTTGCCATGCATGGCAAAAATGAGTGAAATTAGGTGAAAAATGGTGGTTACAACATGCTAATGTCAATGAAATGTTGGGCTAGCAAGATTTAAGGTTGGATCAAGCTCGTTCAGGTTCTAATAGACATGTTTGATGAGTTTATAGGATGTGGCAAGGTTGGAAACATTGATTTCCTTAAAAACCTCATGAAAGTTGCTAAAATTGAGGGTTTGTTGAAATAAAGCTTTAGAAAGTGCATCTCACCAAAAAAATTGTGGTTTTGGTAGTTTGGTAGGTTGTTTAGTGCTGCCCCATCAAAATTTCAGGTTTGGGAATTGTTTAAATATGAGTCTCTTTGTAAAATGGGTCTATTTTGGGGTCTTGGACAACAAAAGAGTGCTCCACCCATATTTTAGTGAAGTTGCACCCAAGTTTGGGTTTGAGGATCAAATTGGAGTTTGAATCATCTTTAATTGTAATTGTGCTATTTAAAGCCACCTAGCTCTTGCATTAGAAAACTCTTACCCAATCAAATTGAACATCATGCACACCCAAATACCTTGTTTCCACTTTGCTAGAACAAAGACTCAATTACATTGGGAATGACCTTCACATGACCTTTTTACATTTTTTTGGAAAAAGTGGCAAGCCACTATAATTTATTATATATAAATAGGAGATATTACAAAACCTAGTTCAAACAAGCATATCGATAGGAAAGAACCAAGAAGAAAACCTCCAGTTGTAGCTCAATTAAGTATAAAAAACACTTACAGAATTATCCCAATAACAATAACAAAGCATACACCTGTATAACTATTTCAACCTATGAGTTTCCAAAATACAAACCCCTTTACATTTTAAACATACCCTTTATACAAGGGTAAGTGCACCAAGCATTCGCCTCAAAAAAGGCTTAAGTGGCCACTTTGAAATTAGAAATATCGACCTGATGTGAAATTGAGGATACTTTGCCACTCAAAATTTTGAGATGGAACAAAAAGAAGGATCTCAAGTGTCTCTAGTGCTTACATTCTAAACTACTAATTTATTTTGAAATGGTTTTAGATTAAGGGGTTCAAATGAGGGACATACACAAATTGGTGCTGTTTTTGTCAAAAACATAACATAGCAACTCTTAAAAATTTAATTCTGCATTAAAGGAAATTTTTTTTATTATTTTTAAAATCACTACAATCAGAAATTAGGTAATAGTATGTAGTTGATGCACGATTTTTCTGATAATTTTTTAATGAATATTTTATTTTTTACTAATTTTCAAAGTGGACACTTCCTGAAAAACAAAATTTTGGCCATGTTACCCCTACAAATTTTGGAAACTAATTGATTTTTTTTTTTAAAATAAAATAAAATTGTAGAATGGAGTCTAGTTTCTAAAAAAATAATTTATTTGAAATTTTGATGAACGATTAATTTATAACAAAAAAACACCAAACACTGCTTTTTCAAAAAAAGAGAAATACAAACAAAAGAAATTATGGATGAATGGCTTAACATTGTTAGAAAGTGAAAAAAAATTCATCGTTGGATAGCTAAGAGAGAACCTAACATTACCCAGATATTCGATTTGTTTGATATTGAACCACGTGCAATCCTGATGGTGAGCACGAACCCGATTATGTGAAATATTGTAGAAATTGCAAAAACATGTATCTGGTCGTTGGGAATGCCCTCCAAGCCTTTGGGTTGTTATTCCAAGGAAAATACCAATCCTAGGGCTTGGGGATTCCCAAAGCAAGATATAATGCGAGCGCGGTATATGTCAGTTTTTACATGGTTTTTTGTTTGTGGGGAGCAGGTCTAGCAAGACATAACACAAATGCATATTGAATGTACGTTTATATATTTGTATGGTTGTATGCACATGTATGTTTGCATGTCAGGTATGTATGTATTCTTGTATGTATCAATGCATGTATATTGTATGTACGCCTACTTGTATGTAAGGGGCTCATGCAAGATGTTGGGTACACAAAAAGCTCAAAAAGTGGAAATATTTTTGCTGTTTTTCAGAATTTGTCACATTTGGATTGAAAATTTGAGGAACTTACACAATTAATATTAAAAAAATTCAGTAATATGAAATCTATAATTTTGAATCTAGTTTCCAAATATGTAAATTATTAAAATACCCAAATTATAGAAATTAAATTTTGATAGGGATCTATAAAAACCACTTTTTAAAAGTCCCTGTTTTTTTACCATACCAAGCAAGTGTACGGACAACACTTTTTGACCCAAATAAAATTATTTTGCTAATTCCTTTTGGGAAATGAGAGCTAACAACATGAAGTTTGATGTGGATTTTTTTTGTAGTTTTTGGCTGAATATTTTTTTTTTATTAATTTTTTATTGGCCTTAATTGATGTTTTTTAAAATCAACGATAATGGACAAATATAATTGGACCTAAAACAAACATTTTTTGACTCTTTTTTTTTTTCATTGTGTAGAGAATTGTCTGAAGTTTGATGCCATATAATTTTTTTACAAAAAGCTTAACCAATAAAAAGTTATTAAAAAACTTTAAAAACCTAATATTTCAATTTAAAGGACTAGTTTGATTAGAAATTAATTAAAGTATAGCAAACATAATCCAATTTTAACAAACGTTATATATTTAGAAAATAGACATTGTGTTCTCTAACAGGTTTTAATTTTATAGATTCATTCAGAAAAAAAAGTCCATCAACTATGTTGTCAAAGTTGGACATTCTTCTTCAATCTGCCTTAGTTTATTAGTTGCAGGTCAAAGGCTAAGGCTTGGATTGCCAAGCCTTTCCCAAGCCTAAAACCAAGGCTGGATGTGGTGTGAAAATTTAACTTTTAAATAACATGTATGTGTTAAATAAACGCATACGCGTTATTCAAAAGAAACGTGTACGTGTTTCATAATGCATACGCATTACCCATTGACTCGTTGGGAAAACGTAACGCGTATGCGTTATGAAATGCGTATGCGTTTCTTGAATATAACGCTTATGCATTTCATAATGAGTAAACGTTTCTAATATAGCCGTTTTCCCCTAATTTAAAAATTTAAAACACGCATTTTCCCCGCAATATTCATTTTCTGTAGTAATGGTCCGAAGTCAGTTTCTATCGCTTTTTATTGCAATTTTTCCGGTGCAAGGAAAATTCTTATCCAAAACTGTTGGAAGAGACAAAGGTAGGTTGAATTCCTGAACTGAACGGAAGAACCTTTAAAGACGCCAAGCAATTTCGGCGCCCGCGATGCGTCAAATAAAACATTATTCAGCGAAAGGCGGTTTATTCGAATATTTGAAGGAGGTGGAAATTTAAAAATAAGTTTCTTGAATTATTATTTTTGTGATCAAATAGGGTTTGGTAACCATGGGTGATAAGCAAAAACAAAAAAAAAGATGTAGAAAGTTAATGACACCCGAAGAAGTTCAAGCAAATAAAGATAAAGAGGCAAAAAGACAAAGGGAAATGAGAGAAAGGAATCGTGAAATGAAAGATTTGGAAGCATCTAGTTCCAAGAATGTTGAAGAGGAAGCCATGAATGATGAAATGAATGTAGATGATGCAAATGTGGAGATGGTGAATATAGAAGAAAATGCAATTACGGAGACAAACCCAATTGTGCCTTCAACTTCAACTTTGAATGATAAGCAAACAACTTCAGGTGTGTCTTCAAATCCACCTCCCAATGATATGGAAAATGCATCTATTCAAACAATCTATCCAAGTATGTGTTCAAACCCAAGTTTTCATAATATTGATATTGCTTGTTTAGATGAAGTTGGATACGCCATTGATGAGATCAATAATATTAGGGTTGAAACAATGCAGAAACAAGAAAATGATGAAATTATATCTTATGAGAATGTAAATGATAATGAAATCCCTCATATTGATGAAAATGATAATGAAATCCCTTTTACATTTGAAAATGAAAATGAAACCCCTTGTGTGAATGAAAATGAAACTCCTATGGGTGAAGGTGAAAATGTTTTTTTTACAATTGAAACATATGTGCTAGATAACATTCGTTGTAAAGTTTCTTCAAGAAAAATTAGAATTTATGGAAATAAAATATATAAAATGTTTTTTTATAGGAAGAAATTAGGATTCTAATGTCAACTCATGGTGCAATTGATGAGAATGTTGAAAATGAGAAAAGTGGTGAAAAAATTAGGTGTTTTTGTAAAATAAAAAAAGAAAGATGATTTAGTAGAACAAGACATATCTAGTGTTGCTAATGCTATTGATGTTATTGGTAAGAAAATTCAATCAAAAGATAAGAATGCGGCTCTCGGTCATAGTAATAACAACCTGCTCTAGTTGATAAAACAACTTTAAATAAAAGAATGTTAAGTAAGATTAGTAAATGTGTAAAAGTAAATCCTAGAACTTTGATAAGAGTTGCTAAAAGAAGAGAAAGTATTGAAAAGGATCCTATTAATCAATATTGGAGTTTTAGTAGTAGACTCCCAAGATCAGACATTAAATTAACTAATGAAATTAAATATTTAATCCATAAATTTTGGCATGATAATACAAGAGTATCACCTAACATTAGAGATGTCTTAAAATTAAGGGTGGCTTCCAAAATTCATGAACCTCATCCAAAACATCTCTTAGATATGACTCAAACTGAATTATATAAAATATTTTTATATGCTTCAATCTTACCATTGAATATTCACATAAGTCAAAGATCGTTCAAAAAGTGTAAACCTTGGTATGTTAGAATTAATAAGCAACAAATCTCTTGTTGTTGTAAGACTCCATGTACAATTTTGTTATTATTATGATATATTTCTCAATATATACCATGCACTTTGCATGCTAAACTCAAATTCATGTAGGACATTTGTGGCATTAATATGCCACCTCAAAGAATCAAAGATTTTATAGCAAGTTTGTTTTGTGATCCCTCTTTAAATGGAAACTCTTTTTTTTTTAAAAGCATGCATTTCTGGAGAATGCGATAGATGTGGTAACTTTTCATTATTAGGAGAATGTATGCATGAAAGTAGTTTAGATGAATTTGGACAACAATTAGTGGATGTAAAAAAAATAAAAAATGTTGAGTATTCTTTAAAAGATGGAAAAACTAGAAAACGTGTTGAGCTAATTGTGGAAAAAGTTAGTGTGCATGCTTTTATTAATGAATTTAAAAATAAGTTTGTACCTAAATATGTTCAACACTCTCATAATGCTCATTGGCTTGATAATCAATTTCGTTTATGTAAAAACACATTCCCAATTGGAAGAATATTGTCAGTTGTTGATTTTGCTAAAAATTATACTCTTGCTCCACAAGAAGAAATTCAATCACAATATTATAATTCAATGCAAGTAGCTATATTTGTTCACATTGTTTATAGACATGTAGAAGATAGTATAGAAGATAATAGAATTTTTTTGAGAGAGTACCATTTTTATGTAAGTGATAATCGATTGCATTCATCTGAGTTTGTACAATATTGTTTTGATATATTTTATGTACTCTAAAAGAGAGAGGAATCTAGATGCCAGGAATGTCTCGTATGGTCGATAATTGTACGTGTCAAATTCAAAAATGCTAGAATGTTTTATTGCTGCGTAGAGTTCATAAGGAAAAATAATATCCAACACATATGGAGTTTTTTTGAAGTCGGGTCATGGTAAGGAGAACACGCATGGAGCAAAGTGTGCATGTGAAAGAGCTCTGCTAGAGAGCAACTAAAATTTGAGGATGTGAAATTTAAAGATGCATGTGCAATTGTAGATTGCGCAATACCACATTATCTACAAGAACAAGTGAGAGCTCAATAATCTATGCTTCTTCTTTGTTAGTTGAAGAAAATGATATTTTTCGACAAGATTGTGAAACAATTAATGGACCCAAAATGGCATTCATTTAAGAGTTTGAATGCAAACACATGGAAAATATGGAAGAGGGAGTTGGAATGCATTTATCAATTTTGTATTGCAGGTGATTGGGAGGCATGTGAAAATATGGAATGGGTTGAACAATGGCAACAAAGAGCCTTAACGCCTACATCGACAAATGTTCAACATGGAACAATAATTGAAGATAATCAAGTGTTCGCATTAGATGATTATGATCATGTTTCGGATCTTGTACAAGAAGGTACATTATTTATTGAGTTGAATTTTGTATGTATGGATGTTTATATGTGAATTAAATATAAGTCACTTTTTATTGAATTTTGTATTTATTTTTGCAGGACATGTGTATGTTGTTTTTGCACCTGAGGGGAATGAAGACGAGACAGATTACTGGTTGGCTAGATGTGTTGAGAGAAAACATAAGTTGGCACATCCTAGAGTGGATGATGACAACTTTGAGTATCCAACTGGTTTAGTGGTTGTTGTTGGCACCTGGCTTCAAAAATATTTGATGAGAAAGAATGGCTTGCCTGCATTTGAAGATTATGAAAGACACAAGAAGATTATACATTATTCACATTTGATTTTGGCAACCAATATAAAACTAGTTAGATATCAAGGGAGGCCTACTAATAAAGTTTTATGGACATATTAATGGATGATCACGAAACAATCATAGATGCATTAAAAAAGAGAGACCTGATGTAGATGGTACAACAGAATAAATAAATATTGGTAAGTATATCTAGTTGTTTATATAGTTAATTGATATATATTTGTATTTAATCATTTCCTAATTAAAGTTTTATAACATTTTTTTGTTTCAGGTCCCCTAAAATTAGATGCTTTACAAACAAGAGAGGAGATGCACATATATTACAATGGAATTCAAATATAGAGATAGGTAACTATATATAGTTCTAGATATATTTAATTGATAATATAAATTCATTATCTCAACTCCCCTTAATCCACCCTCTTGCATCCCTTCAAGTCATTCTATCAACTCCCCTTAATCCACCCTCTTTCATCCCCTTAAGCCATCCTCTTAAAGCA
>VDFB02095411.1:0-31477 GCA_007258455.2 Sequoia sempervirens | reverse complement strand
TTGATATGTAAGAGGCATGAAATGCATGTGGTTGAGATGTTTTGGAGGGAAATTGTTTTGGTAAGAAAGTCAAATAAAGGGAGTTAATGAAGGAATATTTTGTAGAATACGCTTTTGAGAGGATAAATGAGGTAATTAGTTAATTAAAATAAACTATTTTCATGTGCAAATGGGTTAGTTAATCATGGGTTGATTTAACTGCTGGGGAGTTAAAATATATAAAATTTATTAATGATTTTTACAAGGTGATTAAAGTTAATTAATTCATAATTTAATTGACTTTAAGTGGGTTAGTGAAATTATGATATTTGATTTAAATTATTTGATTTATTTACTAAAATGTCATGACTTTGGGGATTTAATTAAACAAATTGATTTATTTAATTAAATGTGATGGATATTAGTGAATTAATCTAATAAATCTCTTTATTTGAATAAAACAATTTGATGATAGTTGATCAGAACTAGATGCACTATGTTAGATAGGATTATTTGCATGTCTACATCCACCTTTCTGAGTTGATCTGAAATGGGTTTTTAATGTAATTTCCATCCCCTGGGGTTAGGTCTTGGAAAATTGAACCAGGACCCATTCAACCTAGGTGGAAAATGGGTCCTCCATTAATAAGGACCCCCTTTTCAAATTTCATTATGGAAATAATTTAATATAATTTCCTCCCAGATCTGGTGTCTATTTTAATTGTTTGAATTTTAGGGTCAATCTCCTAATTTAGTATAAATAAGGGGTTAATTCACATAGTTTCATCCAAAAATTCCAATTACTCATGCATTATACTAAATTGGAGTTCACAAGAGCATTTCAAGAGAATTCATAAGGAATTTCAAGGTAGATTTCAAGAGTCTATTGTAGCAATTCAAGATCATTTCATCATGAAAAAGGTTTAATGCATTCATTTATGTTGTTGAGCTAAGAATTTATGAGTGAATATATAAGGGAATAGGGCCCTAATCTCAGCTCAAGAAACCATAACATGGATCCATTTTACACTGAAGGCGAATGAGTCCTTTGTAGCTTAAAAAAAAGTTTTTGATAAGGTACACATATTTTAATGCTCTAAAAATTTCCCTCATAGTTGTTATAATAGTTAGTAATCATTTTTTTTTTTTTTGCATCTTATCATGCATACAATTGTATTAATTTAGTGTGGAAAATTTAGTGGTTTATTCTCTTGCTCATGCATTTAGGTTTACCCTATTTTCCACCTAGTCATAAAGTTTTGAGATTGATATAAAATGTTTAATTTTTTTATTAATTGAGATTAAGAAATTTCTTTATTTGGGTGTAATCTCAATTTTGAATTTTTGGCACATCAAAATGATATGAAAAATGATTGGAAATAGAGATATCATACTACAAGAAGATTAGGAGTCTTTAATATATCAAGCTTATGTAGTCCTAGATAGAAATGTATCCATAATTTCTTCATATCATGTACAACTAAGCATTTTTAGTACACTTTTTTTCTTCTATTTCTGCCATAGAAAAAGGACCATTTGCTTGACCTAAGATTAATTGGACTTAATGGGGCCTTGATTGAGGTGTTGTGAGGCATTTTATGCATCCACATTATATCTTGGACCCTTGCAAATTAAATAACATCTTGTAAAGGTGTTCTAAAGTGTTGTAAGACACTTTCATGCTTTTCTAGACTTAGTTAACCTATTTCCTTCTAATTCAACATTACAAAATGTGTTTAATAGCATTATTACATCAATCTAGAAGGTTTTTAAAATAAAATTAATGTTAATATATTGTTGTAATGTGTCTTACACGTTCACATTGGATGTTGTGCCTTTCTAGGTTGTGTGGATCTCATTTTAGTGTTGTAACATGTATTTATTCACACTTTCACATTGAATTTTATGTCCCAAGCACTAATTACTCTTTGCATCATCATTAATAGTCCCATATTAACCCATATTCTACATCTCAAGGCTTAAATTGATCAAATACTTGACAAAGTTGCATGTTAGATCTTATTTCCTTATCTCTTGGCATCTGAGCTATTAAATTGGCCTCTGTGGAACCTATTCACTATGCATGGTGAATCAATCCCATTTAGGTGGGACCTATTCTCCATGTGTGGTGAATGAGTCCCATTTGGCTCAATTTTGACCTTTGAGTGGGAAAAAAAGTGAAATTTGGGTTTAATATTGCTTCATGTCTGCCTATGATGAGATATTAACAAGTAAAATAGGTGAATTTCTTATAAAATCACCTCTCTAAACTCATTTTAACATTTTTTTATCTCTCATCATTCATTCATCCGCAAATATTTCATCTCAAGCCAAGCAACTTAGGGTTTTATCATTGCAAGACATCAAGAAAGCTCCTAAAGACATTCAAGGGTTCAATGTTCCTCCATTGTAGTAGAAATCCAAGATCAAACATCATGGAAAGGTAATATATTCCATTATTCCATGTTTCATTCCATTCTTTCATCATTTTGGTTTAATTACCTAAAAGGGGTTTGACCAAGGCAAACCCCCATGCCCTACCATCTAACTTTTCTCTCTCTTGTCTTGTGTGTATATAGATTTAGGTGTCTTGGAAGCTTGGAATTCATTAATAATAAAGTTGCAAGGTTTCTAAAGTCCTCTCCTCATTCAAGAAACCAAGATATAAACAAAAATCTATTTTCAAACTTGTAAGTCAGAGTTTCAAAAGCAAACACTTGTAGGGCATTGATGAGCTCAGGATATGCTCATAATTTGAGTATCATGATGTACTTTTAATATCTCTACTTTTACTACTAATGGATGTTTTAACTATGTGATTAAAGACTTTTTATCTGAAATTGGGTAGTATCATGTAGCAATACATTCCTATATTTCTGCAGCCTAACATCTTGATGTGTCTTATTAATTACCCAATTTTACCTTCCAAATGACTGGTATAATGCATGTGGTTTTTGAATAATGAAATAGATTTGATATGTGATTAATGAATGTATCGTGTTGTTTTCCACACATGCTCTCTTTCACCTCTGTCACCTTGTCCATCGTAGGTGGTTGAAAGGGAACATGAACGAGTCAAGCGCAACGGATCTCGACCCTACAGTAAAGTCCATTTCTTGCACGACGTTAAGGAAGTTGTTCTGGCGAAGACTCTTTAACTAGGTCATTGGGAATAAACTTTGATCATTAATCCAAGAAGAGTGGAATGCTAAATTCTCTATGGATCGGATTGAACAGATATGCTTTCATTTATGAGAAGTCTATTCCTCGGTTTTAGAATTCATTTATGTCCATGACTTTCTCTATTTGAGTTAGTTAGTTAATTGCTTTTCTGGTTTAAATAAGTGTTCCCCCTATGTGAGTGAGCATACATAGCATATAAATGTTAGTATGATAATGAGAAGTAGAATATGTAAGAGTTAGTGCTATGATAAGAGATAGAGTTTTGTGTTAGTTTTCATATGAACAAAACAATGTACATCATTCTGAGTTTATGAATAAAAGTTGATGAAGTTCTGAGTTCAATTCTTGCATAGTTAGTTGATGCTTGCTAAGGGGTCGTACTTAGTATCTATAGTTAGTTATTTGTTTATCTTCTATTTATCATAAGTTATATTTAATTCTAGAAAGTTTCAGTGCAAACTCAGTCTTATATTGTTCCTGTAGCATCGGGAATACATCCTTGTGTTTGTTCCTATAGCATAAGGCTAGTTCAAAGTTTGTTTCTTAAGTAACAGTTTTCGTGATGTCTGCTTTGATTAAATTATGCTTAAGTTAAGAAAGCTTTATGTTACATTCCTATAGCATAAGTAGAATTCCTTTCATGCAATTATTTCTGGTAAATCATGGTTGAAACTAGTTCTTAGTGCACATACAGTGCCGCTCCATTTAAAGTATACATTCCTTGGTTTGAAAAAGTAAATGAATGACCATAAGAAGATGTTAGTTTCCTATTGGAATGTCCAATTCCTAGGTTAGGATTTGCCATGACTTTTATATCCTTTTATGGGCACGACCATTTTTGGTGTTGTTTTGTCGGGGATGGTGTCAAGCTAAGAACTTGTCATAGTCATTGTTAGCAGTAGTTTAGTTTTTTATTCAAAAATTCCATTATGTTACGGTTTATTCTATTGCATGCATAGAAGAAGAGACGCTCTGGGAAGATTCCTCCCTGGCCTTCCATTCATTAATAACAACCCTGAACTGGTTTATAATCTATTTGAGGAAGAAGGAGACCAAGATATCAATCCATTTGCTAAAAACTTATTTGTTGAACTACCATTTGACCTAACTGACAAAGAACCTAAAGAAAATCTATTTTCTCTGATAGTCCATCAAGAAAATATGGCATGAAATCCACCTAATCGACCTCCTGCTTTTGAATTTTCCATCATTGCTCAACAAGATAATGATAACCTTAAAAACATTCCTTCTTCATTACTCCTGAAGTTCTATGGACTAGATATAGAGGACCCATACACTTTCTTTTTTTAGTTTGACATCCTCTGTCACAGCTATGATTACACTTTAGATGCTCACAGGTTGAAGTTGTTTCCTTCTACTTTGAAGGAAGGAGCTCTTAGATGGTTCATGAGTTTGGGAAGAGGTGTTGTTGATAGTTGGGCAGTCATGCAAACAAAATTTATTGAGAAATAAAAGGAATATTGTAAGAGTGGTAGTAAAGGAGATGATATATTCAGAATTCAACAAAAGGAGGATAAAAACCTTGAAGACTATATCTCAAGATTCTTGTTTTCCCTGAAAAAGAATTCAGACCATACTTTCAATGAAGAATCTCATAAACTAATTTTTCTAAGGGGAATCAGTGATACCTGTATAGATGCCTTCGACCTGATGGGAGGAGGTGATATAACCCAACTATCTTGGGATGATATCAATAAAATATGTCTCAACTACTCTCGAGCAATTGTTAAGAATGGTAGAGGTCATCAAGTCACAGTGGGGAAGTCTTATATTAATGGAGTTTCATGGATGAAGATCACAAATTTGTTGTATGATTTCAAGTAGGATATCATAAACATGGCTACATAGTTGGGTAATATGCAAGCTCAAAAGAAACTTGAGGAGGCTGAAGCAATCTTGGCTGAGTTCTGTCCACATTGTAGACAGAAGAAACGAGACTGTAGATGTAAGATAGTGGATAACCTCGAGACTAAACAGTTACATACTAACTTTAAGATGGTAGAGAGTGATGATGACCAAGTATTCTTCATCACACAAAGGTGACCATGGGCTCAAAGACAAGGTATGCCTCAAGATCCTTTGACTTTTAGTAATCCTTATTCTAATTACAATAACCAGTGGCAACGTACATATGGCCCATTACCACCCTGGAATACTTCTCAATCACCCTGGCCTAACTATCAAAGTCCTCAATGGAAATCCCCTCAAGGAGGTTGGTAGCAGCCACAAAGACAATGGACTCTTCTCCCAGGTAACTAGCAGCAAAATCCTCAATGGAGAAGTCCATAGCAATGGCAGAACCAATCCCCTGGATCTCTGCAATTTCAACAGCCACAACCTCAGGCCCTTATGCCACCTCCTGCAACACCTACAACAAATACTGGCACCCCAGAACAATCACCTATGCCTAATCAACCATTGCCAAATCCTAATAATAAGCAGCAACAAAAGCCTATGTATTTTGCAGAAGCCAATCAGTATCTAGCTTATGCCCTAGATATTCATTATATCCATCTTAGATCTGGAATGACTCTTCCTGCTCCACATCCCCCCTATAATAACAGAGATTCCAAACTCTGTCTCTAAGCAACTTACTAATCCTGTAGAACATATACTTGTATCTGATACTGTCTCTAAGGAGCCTATCTTGCAGCATCAGGCCAAACTGCCTTTTCCTTAGAGATTGCAAATTACTACATCCAAGTCTATGGAAGAGCCTACCTTTGATATTTTGGATTAGCTAAAGAATGTACACATTCAAATTTTTCTTTTTCAAGCCATCAAAGATGTCCCAATTTATGGAAAAGTCATTAAGGAGGCCTATTTAAATAAACCAAGAAGAAAGAAAAAGGATCCCCAAACTATCCATGTTCTAGGATAGTTGGCAGATATTATGTTAGGGAAGGTAGTCATTCCAAAATATAATGACCCTGGGAGTCCTATGGTACAAATAAATATTAATGGCCAAATAGTGAAGAATGTTTTGATTGACCTTGGTGCAACCATCAATATAATGACCAAGAATACAATGGAGTATTTGAATATCTTAAATATTCGATCTACACCTACCATCCTACAGCTTGCCAATAGTCCACTGTAAAATCTGATGGAATGGTAGAAGATGTTATTGTCATCCTTGAGTCTTGTGAATACCAAGCAGATTTTACCATATCGTCCACTAAGGCCACTTTGCGAGGATATCCTATCATCCTAGGTAGACCATGGTTAGCCACAACTGATGATTTTATAGGATGCCATTTAGGAGACATGACAATTTATGATGGTCAGTCAAGAAAGAAATTAGCTTTATACCCACTTGTTCAGCCTCAGCCAGACTTGTCTCAACCAATTTGGCCAGATTTAGGAGAGGAAATTGAAGAAGTCAATTCATTGGCTCAACTAATGATGCTGTAAACTAATCCATTTTCCCAGCTTCAGAGTGAGGATGACCTGATTTTACACATTTTGTAGTCCAACTTAGATCTGAGTAGCCCATTTGTTCTAGATAAGTGTCTTCAGTAGTGCTTCCTGTAGCAACTGAATTCTAAGAGCATGTCACCTAAATCACCTGCAGTTTATCATAATTTTCTTCCATATGAAATACAAACACCACCTTTATCAACAGCATCCATGAATGATCTTATCAAGCAAGTAGAAGTGTCTCCAGGCCATTGTCTGAATATCAATAATAAGCTGCCTCAATCTTAACAAGCTTCCCTAGTCACAATGTTGCAAGAACAACACAAAGCTTTTGCATGGGACTATGGGGATATGAAGGGAAGAGATCCTCAACTTTGTCCTCATAGGATCTACATTAAGGAAGATTGTTCACCTGTCAGGCAGCCTTAAAGAAGGATAAACCCAGCACTCAGGGAAATAGTTAAAATAGAGCTCCAAAAAATGCTTGATGCTAGTTTTATCTACCCCATTTCAGATAGTCAATGGGTTTCTCCATTGGTGATTGTTCCTAAAATAGGTGGAAAATGGAGAGTTTGTGTAGAATCCAGGGAGCTGAATACAACAACTAAAAAGGATCACTTTCCACTACCATTTGTTGACCAAGTACTAGATTCATTGTCTAGGAAAAAGTATTTCTCCATTTTGGATGGATATAGTGGCTATAATCAAATTAGAATTACCCCTGAGGATTAAGACAAAACAACTTTTACCAGTCCATGGGGAACTTTTTCCTACTCTGTCTTACCTTTTGGACTGTGTAATGCACCTACAACATTTCAAAGGGTAGTCATCAGTATTTTTGTTGACATTTCTCATGATTCTATGGAAATCTACATGGATGACTTCACTACTTATGTAGTTACTTATGAAGAAGCATTAGCCAATCTAGAAAAAGTGTTGAAAAAATGTAAGGAGCAAAATTTGTCTTTAAATAGTGAGAAATGCTTTATGATGATGCAAGAGGGAATTGTTTTAGGCCATCATATCTTTCAAGTATGAATTCAAGTTGATCTTGCAAAAATTGTAGTTATTCTAACTTTGCAAACACCTATGAAACAAAAGGATGTTAGAAGTTTCCTGGGACATGCTAGATATTATAGAAGATTCATCAAAGATTTCAGTAAAATAGCTAGTCCATTATATGCCTTATTGACAAAGGATTCTAAATTTACTTGGATTGAGGCATGTGAGAAATGTTTCCTGCAACTTAAGAATTTACTTACTCAGGCACCTGTTCTTCAAGGACCGAATTGGAATCTATCTTTTCATATACACATAGATGCTTCTGATTATGCCATAGGGGCATTTTTAGGACAGAAAGAGAATTTCATAGAGCATGCCATATATTTCATTAGCAAAAATTTTCAAGGCCCTGAATTAAACTATATTGTCACTGAGAAAGAATTGCTAGCAGTTGTGTATGCCCTGAACAAGTTTAGGAATTATGTCATTGGTTACCAAATATTTGTTCATACATATCATATAGCAATAAGGTACCTCATGAATAAGCCTGCCATATCTAGCGGATTAGCAATATAGCTCCTATTGTTGCAAGAATTTGATATCACAGTTATTGATAAACCAGGTCAGGCTAATGTGGTGGCTGATTTCTTGTCAAGACTTCAAACAACTACACCTCCTAAGGTAATTAATGATAGATTTCCTGATAAACATCTATTTTCTATTGCTGCTCAAACTCCATGGTATGCAGATATTGCAAATTATTTAGCAGCAAACAAGATCCCAGCTCACTTCTCATCAAAGGAAAGGAAATTGTTGGTTGAGAAAAGTTTTAACTTTTCATGGATTGTAGACTGTTTATTTTACACAGGACATGACCAAGTCATGAGAAGATGAGACCTATGATATTTTATATGCCTGTCATGATGAGCCATGTGGAGGACACTTTGCAGCCAAGAGAACAGCTATGAAAGTGCTTAATACATGATACTATTGGCCCACACTACATAAAGATGTTGTAACCTACACTAGGAAATGTGACAGATGTCAACGCATGGGGATACCAACAAGGTCTGATGAAATGCCCCTAAATCATCAAGTGGTAGTCAGTCCCTTTGAAAAATGGGGCATGGATTTTTTTGGGCCTATTGATCCTCCATCCAATGGGAAATCATACATTTTGGTGTGTACTGATTATGTAACCAAGTGGGTAGAAGTAAAAGCAATGACACATGCCCATGACAATAAAGTTGTTGAGTTCCTATATGAGCAGATTTTTACAAGTTTTGGAGTCCCAACGAAACTTATTACTGATCAAGGTGCTCAGTTTACATCCAACTTAATCACTGCATTGATGAATGATTACCAGATCAGGCATAGAAAGTCTAGTCCCTATCACCCTCAAGCCAATGGTCAGGCAGAGGTTACCAACAGAGAAATTGAGGCAATCCTTACAAAGACAGTCCAATTACATAAGAATGATTAGAGCAGTCACCTTCCTGAAGCAGTTTGGGCCTATAGGACAACATGGAAAACAACTACAAGGTTTACTCCTTTTGAGTTACTTTATGGTAAGACTTCCATGTTACCAATAGAGTTTGAACATAAAACCTTGAGGACTGCTCTCCAGCTTAACATTGATATCTCTGAGGCTCAAAAGGAATGCCTCCTATAGCTGAATAAATTGGATGAGATGAGGAAAGTTTCCCTGCAGCATACTGAAACTATCCAGAAAAAAATGGCATGACAATCACATTCAAACTAAGCAATTCTCTGCTGGTGATTGGGCACTGCTCTATGACTCCAGGTATAAGGAAAATCAAGGTAAGCTAACCACACCTTGGCTTGGTCCTTATGAAATAGAAAATGTGTGTGCTAATGGCTTAGTGCAGTTGGCTACAATAGATCCAGTTTGATTCAAGCTACTAGTTAATGGACATTGTCTTTACTTCTATCATAAACCAACATCCAAAGAGGAATTTATGTAGCAGTTTGTTTCAAATGTGGCCACTGATCTTCCTACAGCGAAAGGCTTAAGTCTTTCTCCTGCAGCATCTCTTTAATTCCACATTGCATGCCCATAATAAAGGTTTCTATTTTAAGGGATCCACTTTCTCTGCTTTTCATCCATAGCCACCATTCATTACCTTTTCTTCCATGTCATCCATCTTCTCATACTGCCCTCATTCATGGTTTATATTCCAACCATCATTCATGATGCACTATGATTTTCCTACCACGTATGAACATTAATTGAAAGGTACGTGATATCTTCTCTTAATCACATTATTTATTTGTTTCATTTATTCAAGAACTATTATGTACATATCAATCTTTATTGCCCATGCTTCACCTGTCCTTTTGCCCATGTGTGGACACATGTCAAATTTTAAGTATGGGGTGGGATAATCCATTTCAAACCTTTTCTTATGTCACTGTCACAACTAATAAGATATTTTTATTTCTTCTTGTACTTTCCAAATATGGTTGCTTGTTTTATCTAAACAACATTAACTGTTTGATATGAGTAGTTCCTAAAATCATTACATGCAATTATCTTTCAAGTCATTCTTGGAAAAGAAGAGAAAGTGATAACAGGACAGAAAGAAGAAAAAAGAAGTAGAGCAAAAGAATTTTCTTTTGAATTTTTAGAAAAGGTTTGAGTTCTTGGAATCTCAGCTGGAGTAATTTGCAAATATGGGTGGTCAATTGGTAATACATGAGCCTATAGTTCATGAGATCTTAACACAAAATCCTCAAACAGTGCAGGCATTCAATAATTGTGGCTAGCTAAACTATTTTTTGAGATTAGATTATTTCAATGAGGAAGCTAGTGGTGAATTTTTAAGAACTCTTTTAGAAGGGGAAGCTTCAGTTTGGGGTTTGATAGTGGTTATAACAAAAGAATGAATTGCTAAAGTAATTAGGGTTCCTGCAATAGGGGAAAATTTCTCTTCAGATGCTATTTCTACTAGGGCAGAGTTTACAGTACCAATAGATGGACCCTTGGAGGTCTCTAAACAAGGATGCAAATGAGTGTCGCTTCCCTTTCCATATTCAAAATATGCTACATTTATAATTAGGTATTTAACCTTTGAGGGATGCTTCTCCTATTTAAATTCTTACCATTTTAAGTTATTGAGCCATATGAGGCATGGGTTAGTTGTTAATGTCCCAAATTTTTTGTTAAATCCGTTAAAACAAAGTGCCCATGAAACCCAGAGGGGAAGGGACAATGCAATTTCCCATCATGCCCTCATTAAATTGTTGATTGAGCATTCCCTGAGGGATTTTTCTCCCCTTTCTTGGCAAGAATTTGTTGCCCAAAAGGGTCTGCAACTTCTAGGGCCACCCAGAGCAATCCCTGTAGCACCTGCCCCTGCAACATCTATTCCTGCGGCCTCCACACCAGAGCCCTCTAGCAGAGTACAAACCAGGTCAGCTAGTAGAAGAGAAAAAGGAAAAATGAAGGTAGGAGAGTCATATAGGGCAGAACAAACCCAAGAGTCTAGCCCTCATATTCAAAGACACTAGTGTCCTCCTCCTACAACACCTTCTCTTGTAGCAGTTCCTCCTGTAGCAACACCTATTGCCACTATAGTTTCTCTTTCATCCTCTTATGTTGAGTATGAACCCTCTATGCAAGTTAGAAAGAGGAAAGCCATGAGAGTGCCTCCTACAGCTACCACATTGCCAAAAAGAGTTTCACCAAGGAAACAACATAAAGTCACTTCAATGTCCGCTCAACCTAAAGTTATAATAATTTTAGAGGAGTCTAAAGAATACAGCCATGATGATTCTCAGAATGTACTTGAGAATGTTTCACATAGCTCACCTATTGTTCTTGAGGAAATGCACAATGAACCAATGGAAATTGATGAAGCCAAATATGATAGTAATGAAAGGGGAATGCCAAGTCTTGATGACTTGGCTGAAGTAGCTAGGAAAATTTCTGAGGAAGTACAATCTCCTCCTGCATAGCAATAATAATTCATCCTACAACAAGAAGAAGAGTTGACTGAACAATTGGAAGAGTCCAATGATGCTTCATTACCCTCTGCAACATATCAAGCCATGGTTGTTTATAAGAAGACATTTTTTATTGAATTTTTGGAATATCTTAGGACCACATGGAGACCGATCACATTTCAAACCCTAAGTTTTCACCACTTAGCCAAGACTGAAATTCAACAAAGTCTTTGGGAGGAAGAGAAGAAGAAACTAAAAAGTGAAATTGAAAGGAAAAAATAGGAAATCTAGGAAATGAAAAAGAAAATGGATGAGATGATGAAAATAACTGGTAAGATTATGAAGTGTAGACCACCACCTAGGGTTTATGCTATGTGCTTAAAGGAACAATTTCATTGGTTTCAATTAATGCGAATTTCAAGGAATTTAGATCATGTTATTCATACATCCAAAGAATTCTATGATGCATACCAGGTGGCTCCTAATTGGCTAAAGAATTCTTTATATGAATTTTACTTGCATGGATTGATAATTCCCTCTAAAATAGAGTGGAATCCACTTCTTTACATTGGTGATATCCATTTGTGGTCACTTATGTCATGGGAAGCCAATCAAACCAATTATGGTAGACAACTAGAAGCCTATGAAGAAGTTGAAAGGGATGAGCCCACACCAATATGATCAGAAAGCATAGATCCTTACACAATGCTAAAAACTTGGCTCACTATTGCATATGGGTTTAATGACCAAGCACAAAGAGTAAAATTATTTGATGTCAGAAAGCAAGTGTATGATGAATTCAAAATCCAACCGTATCTATTCTAGAAACTTTCCTCTTCCAGAATTGAAAAGAGATGGGAGAAATTGACTATTGGGCTAAGGAAATCTGAGCCACATGGTCCCCTGAATTTTGAAGCAACACTTGGCAGGATAGAGAGGTACATACATCTTGGTCTTCAGAAGAGGTTCGAATTATGGTTGCCTATAACATTTTGACCTCTGGTTTTAATGTGGCCACTTTATCCCTATCGAGCTACAAATGTTAATAGGGATACAGAGAAATTCAGATATGAAAGATGGCAATATATAAGAGGTTTCTATTATAAATTTGGGACTATGCCAAAAAGCCATACTACTCCTACGGATTTTAGGGAAACAACTAGGAAGCTTAATGCTAGTGGACCATCATTGGGTTAAGTAGGGGGCAGATGATGAGCTCAGGATATGCTCATAATTTGAGTATCATGATGTACTTTTAATATCTCTACTTTTACTGCTAATGCATGTTTTAACTATGTGATTAAAAACTTTTTATCTAAAATTGGGTAGTATCCTATAGCAATACATTCCTATATTCATGCAGCCTAACATCTTGATGTGTCTTATTAATTACCCTATTTGACCTTCCAAATGACTGGTATAACGCATATGGTTTTTGAATAATGAAATAGATTTAATATGTGATTAATTAATGTATCATGTTTTTTTCCACGCATGCTTTCTTTCACCTCTGTCACCTTGTACATCATAGGTTGTTGAAAGGGAGCATGAACAAGTCAAGCGCAGTGGATCTCGGCCCTGTAGTAAAGTCCATTTCCTGCACGACATCAAGGAAGTTGTTTTGGCAAAGACTCCCTGACCGGGTCATTGGGAAGAAACTTTGATCATTAATCCAGGAAGAGTGGAATGCTAAATTCTCTCTAGATCAGATTGAACGGATATGCTTTCATTTATGAGAAGTCTGTTCCTCAGTTTCAAGATTCGTTTATGTCCATGACTTTATCTGTTTGAGTTAGTTAGTTAGTTTCTTTTCTAGTTTAAATAAGTTTTCCTCCTGTGAGTGAGCAAGAATAGCATGTAAAAGTTAGTATGATAATGAGAAGCAGAATATGTAAGAGTTACTACTATGATAAGATATAGAGTTTTGTGTTAGTTTTCATATGAACAGAACAATGTACATCATTCTGAGTTTATGAATAAAAGTTGATGAAGTTCTGAGTTCAATTCTTGCATAGCTGGTTGATGTTTGCTAAGGGGGCCCACTTAGTAAGTATCTATAGTTAGTTAGTTGTTTATCTTCTGTTGATCATAAGTTAGATTTCATTCTAGAAAGTTTCAGTGCAAACTCATTCTTAAATTGTTCCTGTAGCATTGGGAATCCATCCCTGTGTTTGTTCCTGCAGCATAAGGCCAATTCATAGTTTGTTTCTTAAGTAATAGTTGTCGTGATATCTGCTTTGATTAAATTATGCTTAAGTTAAGAAATCTTTACGTTACATTCCTATAGCATAAGTAGAATTCCTTTCATGAAGTTATTTCTGGTAAATCATGACTGAAACTAGTTCTTAGTGCACATACAGTGCCACTCCATTTCAAGTATATTCTCCCTGGTTTGACAAAGTAAATAAATGACCATAAGAAGATTTTAGTAACCTATTGGAATTTCCAATTCCTAGGTTAGGATGTTCCATGACTTTTATATCCTTTTATGGGCATGACCAAGCATCAAAGTGCATATCAAAAGCTTCAAAATCCACCTTTTAAAATATAGAAATTCAAAAGTGGAATCATTTTCCATGGGTGGTGAATGAGTCCCACCCCAAGTTCAATTTTCAAATTTTTAAATTTTTGGATACCCTTTTCTGAGAAATACCTTTTGGTATAATTTGACAAAACTGAGACTGATTATTCCAGAATGGCGAATGAGTTCCTTCAAGCATGAAAAACAACATCAACAACATTTCAAGTGTAATTTCTAGTCTTCATCAAGGTTTCAGGTGTACACTTTCAATCTAATTCATTTCTATTGCAGTTTTCCATTCATTTTTAGGTGATTTTGTATTACACAATGTGTTTTCCAACATAGCATAATTCTTAGATTTTGCATTCATAATCAATCAATTAGTTCATAGAACTAAATTTAGATCATCTTATTTGGCTCATATAACATCATACATAACAGAATTTGAATGAGCCCCTTATCATTTTTGGGCCCTATCTCTCTCCTTTTAGATGAAAAACCCTAGAAGAGTTAGAGAAGTACATAGGACCCAAAAATATATGGTTCATTTTGGTGAACCTGATATTCAAACACTTTCTTGTCTGATTTTGGAGTCCTTCATCATAGATCTAGCCTTGCATTAGTCTTGCATTAGGCTTTGCATGCTAGGTTTCAAATTTTGCATTCATAAAACATGCATTTAGGTTGCATTTTTGACAGCTAATTACATCTAATTTTTTTGAAATTCTGCATTTTTCATTTAGGTATACATCATAGAACTCAGAAACAATCAAAATCAATCAAATTTTTTTGAAAAATCTGAAAAATGTCCATACTAGGACTCATTCGCCACCCTAGTCGAATCAGACCCTTTTGACCCCTCAAACTGCATTTTACAAAACTCAAAACTCTATTTTTAAGCTCATTTTTGGTGCCTTAACCTACCTATATCAGTTAGTTGCATTTTTGTTGCATGCATTTCACTAGATCTCACTTCAAATAGCTCATTTCATGCATTGCTTCATTTTTGCATTTTCAATTTTCCATGTCATTTTTCGCTTGGTACATAGCAGAATCAAAACATTACCTTGTTTCATATCTTAAAATTGCATTTCATTTTAAGTTATTACATTGCACTTTATTTACTTTCTCATGTTAGTATGTTTTCTCTTAAAACATTCCATTTTTCTAGAATAGCAAGTGGCTTGTGTGATTCTATTTTTCATGAACATAATCTACGACAACAAAGTAAAACATTTGATAAGCCTTTTGTATACCCTCCTAGTACTTATCAGATTTTCAAGAATATAATAACACAAGAGGATTCAAGTGTAGAAAATAATGGCACTCATACTTTTTCTTCTCCTAATACCCCTCCTATTAGTGATGAAAGTATTTTGGTGAAAGAAGCTACAAGAACTGTGAGTCTTAATTATCCCTCTCCTCTACAACCTTTGGAATACATTAGAAAACTAGATGATGAAATCCTGAATACCACCTTACCTAATCTCCATAACCATGACAATGAAACTTTTCCATCTTCGAATATCCCTCCTGGATGTCTAGAGGCTAGGTTGGTATTAGAAGAAATCCCTATTAAGAGTCATGAGAATCTTGACCCTCCCTTCCCTAATGCTCCTTCCATTTGGGATAATCTATTTGAAAACCATAGTGATCCTTCTCTTGATGCCTCCCTCACTTGTGATGAAGCTACTTTACACACTTCAAACTTGGATGAACACATTACAAGCTCTCCTATTTGGGTAGATAACATAGCACATGAGAATGAGACCTTAACAACACTAGACACTCAACCAACACCTTCTCATAACCATCCCCCTCTTTATAATCCCATCATTGACCATTCCCCTATTAGCGATCAAGTCATTTTTGGATAAACCTAGCCTTTTGAAAAAAATGTGGCTTGTTGTTCTTCTAAATAATCTCCTTCCAGGAGGAATATCATAGTGCTAGAAAATGACAACAATAATCATGTCTCTTCCTTAGATAAAATAGTGATTCTTGATTGTCAGATACATCAAACCAAGATAGTTGAGGTTATGAATGCACAAGTGTCCATTCGATCCCCCTCAATCGATGAACCACCTACATACCTCATGGGACATCCAAACAATCCCCTAATTCTTTAGCCACCATCACACAAGCAACAAACTCAAAACAAACCTCAACTCATCCTATACCCTCCTAATAATAACATATCACAGCAATCGAGTTATAATATCTTTTCTCATACATATAACACTTGCAATAATCTGCAAATGCCACAAACAACCCCAACCACTTTACCTTTAACCAATCCACATAGTGCTCCTCATCACATGCCACACACAAAGGAGTATGATCTTGTTGACCAATTAAAGAATACCCCTACAAAATTTCCCTTTCAAGGATTTACTTCAGAACTCACCAAATTACCACACTATTCTTCAAACAACCTGACAAAAAATTACAATTCCTCTTATTAAAACTCTGAATGATGTGGTAGCTTTAATCCATAGCACGAATCTCAACATTACTTGCCATTAACATGAGCTACCTCCTAAATATTTGAGAAACCAAAATGAGGCTTTCATGATCATCGCTCAATATCACACAATAGGCATAGAGAGAACACTCGTAGACAATGGTTCTGCTCTTAATGTGTGTAGTGTGAGTCTTTTAGATAAGTTTGGCATTCATAGATCCACCATTTGACCTGACTCTCTATCTATTAATGGATTTGACAATGTTGAAAAGAAATCACTCAGGTTAATCATTATTCCTCTTACCATTGAAGTGTTCACCTTCAATACACCAATCCATGTCATGCCTTATGAACTTTCATGTAATCTTATCTTAGGTAGACAGTGCATTCATTCCATGAATGGTGTGCCCTCCACTTTTCATTGCAAAATAAAATACATTTACAACAACAAAGTATACACCCTTAATGTTGACCCTAAACCTTATAGTTTCTTACAACTTGCCAATACCAAAGAGAACCCCTTCAAAACATTAACACCAACCACACAAGTGGAACCTACACAAAAAAACTACAAACACATTGAACATAACACTAAATTATTGGATGATGAGTGGGGTTCCTTGGATTTTGAGCATTACTTCATGGGTGAATACAAAATCATCCACAAAGATTCGAAAAAGGGAAAATACACAACAATCATGTCAACACTAACTTCGGAAGACCTTTTGAAAGCATCCACCTCAACCACTTTAGAACAAGAAGCAAAATACACAACAACCTTTGACGAACCCAATAATGAACAACCAACTAATCTAAAAGCCATGAAAATGCTTTATGGAAAAGGTTATGAGCTTATGAAACAACATGGATATAGTGGAAATGGATGTGGTGCTGAAGAACAGGGTATCTATAACCCTATCAACCCTCTCACATAACAAATAGCTTATGGTCTTGGTTATTGTCCTGTAATAGATATCACCAACCCTCCACACAACATCAATAATATCACACAACACACTTCTAAATCATCCTTAACAACTAATCATCTTGAACATCATCCTTTATCAAAAATGCAACACAGAATTACACCTTTGTTTAATGTCAGTGTCTTCTCACACAAAGCTCATCATTTGGATTCGTTAGATTTTGTATCCTCCTATAATGGAAAGAAAAAATCACACAATCTAAACAGTCTTGTGTAAGTATGACATCCAATACTAAGAAAGATGTATCCTGAAACAAATTGCAAGACTACCTTCTCCCATTGATCAAGAGGGTATCTTGTCGATACTCCTCCAAGATCACTTGATCACCCTCCCTCCCAAAACTAGTAAAAAATGTTATTCCAAGACTTCATCTTTTGCATATCATAGATTTCATGGTCACACCACTAATAAATGTAATGCCTCGAGTCATAAAATACAACATTTTTAAGAGGTTTTGTATGCTTCCCTATGTGGGGGCACCTCATTCCTCTAATTGCTATTGATTTTAACTCTAGCATGCATCTCATTAATAATTTCAGCTTACCTTTGTCCTACACTAAGTGGGGGCAAGGGGTTCGGTAGCCTTGTCTTCATATGTCACTTGTTGTTTCCTCCTTTGGCTAGTCTTTAACCTTTCACGAATACTTAAGAGCAAGCTTGGGATGTGGACAACATGCCTTAACTTGGCTCACATATGACATACTCCCATTTTTTTTTCATGATGCAGCTTATCGGAAACATACGACTTGGCATAGGGCTTTCTAAGTAAGATCTCATGTCTTCTCTCTCCTCCTACTTTAAATTAATTTCTCATAGTATGGGTGTTCACCATTGCTTTAAAGTGGGGGCCATATGGGTATGTGCAGGATCATGATGGGCCAAAAAGTGGCAATATGATTGGCATGTGGCTGACGGCTTTTTTTGAACCCAAAATTGATGAAAGGAAAAGGGTTTTTAAAGGAGAGTCTTAGATTTACACCAATATAAATTATGCTTTAATTTGAATTTAATAAGTAAATATTATTCATTTTCTATTCAAATTACAACTAAAGTCCTGATTGATAGGCTAATTGAAAAAAATCTATAGCTTTCAAATGCTATCACATTTTTTGAATCCAAAATATGCATCACATTCTATGCTTCACATACTATAGGATTAAAAAAGAAAAAAATAATTTCATGAAGTTTTGATGAAGTTAAGGTGGTCAGACATGCGATTTTTTTATATTTTTTAAAAGTTGTCATAAAAAATTCATAATTAATTATTTACTTGGAAAAAATTACAAAAAGTATGCATCACTTTGGGAAATGAGTCCTCTACTTATATCTAAAATATTATAGAATAAAATATTGTCATTTTATTGTGGTTAGGGTGGTCGACAAACACCTACTTCTTAATTTTTCCCGAAATTCAAGTACTACTCCATTGAAATTTCAAAATTTCACCAAATAGATTTTCCTTTTTTAAACAAACCTAGTAGTTTAGAAACTACATTCAATTTTCTACAGATTCTATTCTTAAATATTTTTGAAATAATATATATAACTTATTCAAAGTTTTACGTCAAGTTTCCTAACTCTATTTTTTCTAAATTTTTTGCCACTTAAGGCCCTATTTTTTCCATGATGATCCTGCACATACCCATACATCACCACTCACATTTCATTGCATGATTCCTTTCTTCTTGTGATTCATTCTTTTCTTGGTGGAGTCAGTGGGCTTTAATTAATTCAAGAGTGTGATAGTTCTTTACACACATCCTCTCTTGGAGATGTTAAGCACAATTTCCCCTATGATGAGACCTTGCACGAGCAAAGAAAAATCCCTTTGAACAATCCTTACACTATCTTGCATTAACAATGTCTAGGAGTGTCAAGAATACAATTTTTTTCTTACCTCATAGGGCTCAAAAACCATTTTTCCTTTGTGGCACCTTATTAAAGTTATGAGGAGGTATAACTTTGATATGGTTGAGTGGGAAGCCCATCAAGCGGTACGACTTTCCCCATAGCCATCTATGCGTTTGTGAGTGCAAACCAACTAGCATATGTTTCTCACCTTTTGGGATTTCTCACCCCACAGATGAACAGAAGCTCCATCACCCCAAAGTGATTATGTTGTGGACTTCTCACCCCACACATGATCTGAAGCTCTGTGGCCCTAGAGTGACTACATGTTTTTCACCCTGTCTTTAGCTCTTTCCAATGAATGATTTTGTATCTTGATGTTTGACTCAGGATCTTACATCCTAGGGGCTTATGCAACCTCCTTTCATCTTTATCATTCTTTTTTGTCTACATCTGTACACAAGGATCTCTCTAGAATGTCTACTTTAGCGTGAGTTTGAAGCAAGTTCATCCTCTCACTAAAGTGGAGGCTAAATGTGTTGTAGAAAAACAGACCCTTTTCTTGACATGAGATTAATTGGACTTAATGCGGTCTTGATTTAGGTGTTTTGAGGCATTTTATGAATCCACATTAGGTCTTGGACTCTTGCAAATTGAATAACATGCTTTTAACATCTTGTAAAGGTGTTGCAAGTTGTTGTAAGATACTTTCACACTTTTCTAGACTTAGTTGACCTATTTCTTCCTAATTCAACATTAAAAAATGTGTTTAATTACATTATTAGATCAATCAAGAAGGTTTTTAAAATAAAATTATTGTTAATCTAGTGTTGTAATGTGTTTTACATGTTCACATTGGATGTTGTGCATTTCTAGGATGTGTGGACCTCATTTTAGTGTTGTAAAGTGTATTTATTCACACTTTCACATTGAATTTTGTGTCCCAAGCCCTAATTACTCTTTACATAATCACTAATAGTCCCATTTTAACCCATATTGTGCATCCTAAGGCTTATATTGATCAAATGCCTAACAAAGTTGCATTTTAGACCTTATTTCCTTATCTCTTGGCATCTAACCTGTCAAATTAGCCCCTGTGGGTCCCATTTCCCATACATGGAGAATTAGTCCCATCCAAGTGGGACCCATTCACCATGTGTATAAAATGAGTCCCATTTGGCTCAGGTTTGAGCTTTGAGCAGGAAAAAACTAAAATTTGAGTTTAATATTGCTTCATGTTGGCCTGTGATGAGGTATTAATAGGTAAAATAGGTGAATTTCCTATAAAATCACCTCTCTAAACTCATTTTCACATTTTGTATATCTCATCATTCATTAATCCACAAATCTTTCATCTCAAGTCAAGCAACTTAGGGTTTTATCATTGCAAGACATCAAAAAAGCTCCTAAAGACATTCAAGGGTTAAATCTTAATCCATTTTTACATAAATCCAAGATCAAACATCATGGAAAGATAATCTATTATTTCATTGCATGTTTCATTACATTCTTTCATCAATTTGGTTTAATTACCTAAAAGGGGTTTGACCAAGGCAAACTCAGATGCCCTAACATCCAACTTTTATCTCTCTTGTCTTGTGTGTATGCAAATTTAGGTGTCTTGGAAGCTTGTAAGTCATTAATAATAAATTTTAAAGGTTCCTAAAGTCCTCTTCTCATTCAACAAGCCAAGATATAAAAAAAAATCATTTTTCAAACACGTAAATCAAAGTTTTAGAAGTGAACACCTACAAAGCATCAAAGTGTAGATTGAAAGCTTTGAAATCAACCTTTGAAAATATAGAAATTAAAAGGTGGACTCATTTGAAATGGGTGGTGAATGAGTCCCACCCCAAGGTTATTTTTTGGAATTTTACATTTTTTGATACGCTTTTTTTAGAAACAAGTTATGGTATAGTTTGACAGAATTAGAAGTGATTCACCCAAAATGGCGAATAAGTCCTTCTAGGCCTTAATAAACAACATTAGCAACACTTCCAATGTAATTTTCAGTATTCATCAAGGTTCCAAGTGCAAACTTTCAATTTGATTCATTTTTGTTGCAATTTTCCATTCATTTTTAGGTTATTTTGTATTACACAATGTGATTTCCAACATAGCATAATTCTTAGATTTTGCATTGATAATCAATCAATTAGTTCATATAACTACATTTAGATCATCTCATTTAGCTCATATAGCATCATACATAACATAATGTGAATGAAATCTTGGAATTTTTGGGCCCTATCTCTCTCCTTTTAGGTGAAAATCCTTAGAAGAGTTAGAGAAGTACATAGGAACCAAAAATCTACAGTTCACTACTCTACTTAGCATGTGAGAGTCATGGGTCCTAGATATTATATTGTATAGAATATTGATCATATTGAGAACCACATTTGGAGATAGTCATTAAGTTGTATTGTTAATAGATAAATATCATAAACACTCTATATATGTACACAAATTCTAATAATTGAAAATCCTTAATGACTAGGATGATATTCATAAATGCAAGTTTTATTTAAACTACTTAATTTTATATTGCATGTCACAATAGAGTAACACTAAAATTTATTAGACACACTAGTGTGAAAAGTGGAATATTTAAAGTTTAAGTATATGGGAAAGGGATGCCATGGCCTCATTCCATATATTTCAATTATAAATTACTCAATATATAAAACTAAAATGTAGAATGATCTACTTTGAACATGAAAATGCTCTATATATTTAAATTCATATTAATCAAAATAGTAAATTAAACCAAACTAGATTATATATTTAATAATAGGATTGATTAACACATTAAACTAATTATAGTAAATATTAAGGTGATGCATTTAAGATATTGACATTGTAGCTTCAAAAGTTGTCACCCATGACAATTTGACACTAGGTTTTTCTCCCCTCTATGTGATTGGGCCTAATTATGCATTAACTACTTATTTTATAAACATTCTTAGAAAATGAAACATGGGAAACACAAATATAAATTTAATGTTTTCCCCAAACACTTTTAGACCTTGAAAAAGCAGGTAGTTTAGATTGAATTGCACCCTAGATCATCTTATTTTGCTCCAAATTTGAAAATTTTGATGTCGATAATTTATTATTTGAATTTCCAATTTAAATTGTTGATTGTTAGCATTTTATTTTTGGTAAATTAGAAGAATTTCATATAAATACAAGGTATTTTCAACATTTTAGGCATTAAGGAGAAAAAAATTGAGCAAGAATACTTCAAAAATTATTTCAAGAGTATTCAAGAGAAAAATATTATGATAAAATCTCATTATCAAGAATTATGTGATGTTTTATGTAGGTTTTGTTCAATTTTTATATGTGAACAATAGGAATATGAGGATGCTTTATGGCCTAGGTCATATAACACCACTCTTCACCCATTATCACTCAAGAATGCCCTAGGATCCTAAATTGGATTGACTATCCACACAAACATGAGTCAATTCTCAACAAGGAAGAACTAGGGGGAGTTTCTTTAGGCTTTGGAGGGCTCACCACCAAGAAAAGGCTTGTGAAAGATAACTTAACATTCAACTCACAAAACCTAGTAATGCAAGTCAAATAATGAATGGGAATGACAAAATAAAGCAACAAGTTATGATGTATGTACCTAGGAAGTTTGGAAATGTGATGAGGATTTTGGGAATCTAAAAATGTTGTCAAAATATGCTAGGTAGGACTAAGGCACCCTTATTGTTGTCTTATTCATGTTGCTATTTTTTAGGTCAGATGCAAAATCTTAAAATGTCGTAATAGGATCTCAAAGAAACTCTGCAAATTACCTCTTAGTGGAGTAAGATTCCTTTACTGCCGACTTAGTCCTAATCTAAATTTTTGAAATCTCTAAATGTGATCTTGAGGCTCAATATCTACACTTCCTTCTTCTCAAATATCAAGTTGAGAAACCTTGAGATCTAGCTTTTAGGTGACTTTCCATGAACATCACAACTTTTCAATGAAACTTTGCAACTTTATAACTTTTCACTTCAAGTGGTCTTCAACCTAAATTGGCAAACATAAACACACAAGAGAGGAAAAACTTGTTGACTGTTAGTAAATTTTGGTTTACCATGGTCAATCCCCTTTTTGGTAATTAAACCTTGGAATGAAATGAAATAAAGGAGTGAAATGATGAATGAAACAAGTTCTATATTGTAACTCACCAAATCCTTGTTATGAAATCTACAAACTTGTATGAAGCAGCTAGTTTGAATGTAGATCTTGAATCAAATGAATTCTTGATAGATTTTGACTTGAATTGCTTGCTTGAATCAAAACCCTACATGAGAAATGTTAGCTACAAAATACACATGATGCAAGAATGTCTATGACATAATGATTGAATCTTGAAGATGGCTCCAAATGCTTGATGAATTTCTCTTGAATTCTCTTTATCTCATAAAATTTCCTTAGGAATGCTCATTCAACTTGCTAGATAAGAAATGAGTTAAATAACCTTACATTTATACTTATCCATGCTTAATATCTTGAAATTACACCACACCAAGTTGAAATATGAATTCATTAATTAAAGGAGGCTAAATCCACTAAGATTTGAAATTAAATACTAAAAATAATTTGAGGGGGGGGAAATTGTACCTAATTCTTCCAAGAGAGGGAATCACAAGAAAAATAAAATTACACAATGAAATGTGAGTGGTGATGTATGTGCCCCACTTTAAAGTAGTTGTGAGCACCTATACTACGAGAAATTGCTTTAAAGTAGAAGAAGAGAAGGACATGAGAGATTAATCAGAAAGCCCTATTCCAAGTCATATGTTTCCAATAAGCTACTTCATGAGAGAGAGAGAGAAGTATGTCATATGTGAGCCAACTGAAGGCATGTCATCCACATCCCAAGCTTTCTCTTATGTATTCATGAAAAATTAAAGACTAGCCCAAGAAGGCAACCACAAGTGACATACAAGGACAAGGCTATAAAACCCCTTGCTCCCACTTAGTGTAAGACAAGATTGATCTACAGGGATTGACGAAATTCATGCTAGAGTGAAAATTAATAGCAATTACAGGAATTAGATGCCCCCACATAGGGAAGCATACCAAACTCCTTAAAATGTTGTATTTTATGACTCAAGGCAGTACATTCATTAGTGGAGTGACCATGAACTGTATGATAGGTACAAAATGAAGTCTTGGAATAACATTTCTTGTGAGTTCTGGGAGGGAGGGTGATCAATTGATCTTGGAGGAGTCTCGACAAGATACCCTCTTGATAAATGGGAGATGGTCTTGTAGTTTGTTTCAAGGATACATCTTGCTTAGTATTAGATGTCATACTTACACAAGACTGTTTGGATTGTGAGATTTTGTTCTCTCCATTATAGGATGATACAAAATATAATGAATTCAAATCATGAGTGTTGTATGAGATGAAATTGACATTAAGCAAAGGTGTAATTATGCATTCCATGTTTGATGAAGGATGATGTTCAAGACCATTAGTTGTTAAGGATGGTTTAGTAAGGTGTTATGTGATATTGGTGATGGTGGGTGGAGGTTTGGTGATCTCGATTATAGGACAATAACCAAGACCATTAATTGTTTGTTGTGTGAGAGGGTTGATAGGGTTGTGGATACCTTGTTCTCGAGCACCACATCCTTTTTTAGTATATCCTTGTTGTTTTATAATCTCATAACTTTTTCCATAAAGATTTTTCATGGATTTTGGATTGGGTGGTTGTTCATTATTGTGTTCATTAAAGGTTTTTGTGTAGTTGGGTTCTTGTTCTAAAGTAGTTGAGGTGGATGCTTTCGAAAGGTCATACAAAGTTGGTGTTGATATGATTGTTGTGTCTTTTAACTTTTTGGAATCTTTGTGGGTGATTTTATATTTGCCCATGAAGTCATGCTCAAAATAAAGGGAACCCAAAATCATCTTCCAATAATGTCATGTGATGTTCAAAGCTGTTTTCAGTTTATTCTATAGATTCCACTTGTGTTGTTGGTGTTAATGGATTCAAGTTGTAAGGCACTATAAAGTTTAGGGTCATCATCAAGTGTGTATACTTTGTTGTTGTAAATGTATTTTATTTTGTGATGAAGAGTGGAGGGAACACCATTCATGGCATGAATCCAGTATCTGCCTAAGATAAGACTACATGAAAGTTCATAAGGCATTACATGAATTGGTGTATTTAAGGTAACCACTTCAACATTAAGAGGCATAGTGATTACCCTAAGCGGTTTCTTGTTGACATTGTCAAATCCCTTAATAGATAGAGAAATAGGTCTAATGGTGGATCTAATAATGCTCAACCTATCCAACAAACTCACACTACACACATTAAGGGTAGAGCCATCATCTATAAGAGTTCTCTTTATGGCTTTTTTTTTGTGTTGAGTGATGATCATGAAAGCTTCATTTTTTTTTTTTGCACATCCAAAGAGGGGAGATCATGTTGATGGAAAATAATTATGAAATACATGTTATGGATTAAATTTACCACATCATTTCGAGTTGTATTAGGAGGAACTATAATCTGTTGTAAGGCTGTTTGAAGAATAGTGTTGTAATTTGGTGATTTTTGAAGTAAATCCCAAAGAGAATTTTTTATAGGAGTATTCTTTAATTGTTCGACAAGATCATACTCCTTTGTGTGTGGGATGTAACAAGGAGCACTAGGCGGATTTGGTAAAGGTAAAGGGGTTGGGCTTTGTTTTGGCGGTTGTGGATTATTGTGATTGTTATATGTATGAGCAATGGTATTATAACTCGATTGTTATGATACATTATTATTAGGTGGGTAGAGGATGAGTTGACGGTTGTTTATAGTTTGTTTCTTGTTTGATGGGGGGGTAGAGAATTAGAGGTTTGTTAGGATGTCCTACAAGGTATTTAAGATGTCCATTGATTGAAGGGGATCTGATTGAAACTTGTGCATTCATAAACTTAGTGGTCTTGGTTTGGTGTATCTCTAAGGAAGGGCAATCGAGAACCACTTTTTTATGGAAGGAAGGTACTTTATGATTTTTTTCATTTTCTAGAACCATGATATTCTCCCTATAAGGACAGCATTAAGAAGAATGACAAGCCACATGTTTTTCAAAAGAAGAGCTAGGTTCTTCCAAAATGACTTCATCACTAATAAGGGAATGATCAATGATGGGACTGTCATGAGGAGGATGATTAGGAGAAGGTGTTAGTTGAATGTTGATTGTTGTTAAGGTCTCATTCTCTTGTGCTATGTTTTGTACCCGAATAGGAGAGTTTGTAATGTGTGCATCCAAGGTTGAAGTGTGTAAAGTAGCTTCATCACAAGTGAGGGAGGCATCAAGAGAAGGATCATTATCAATTTCAAATAGATCTTCCCATAAGACAGGGAGATTAGGGAAGGGAGGATCAAGGGTTTCAGGATTCTTAATAGGGATGTCTTCTAATACCAACCTATCCTCTTGACATTCAAGGATATTAGGGGATGGAAAAGTTTGATTGTCATGGTTATGGGGATTAGGTGAGGTGGTATTCAGGAATGGTTCTACGTTTTCATCATCTTGTTTTCTAACATCATCCAAAGGGGAATAATGAGATAGACAATCAAGACCCTCCAAGCTTGTAACTTTATGCACCAATATACCTTCATCACTAATAGGAGAGGTATTAGGAGAAGAACAAGTATGATTGCTATGATTTTCTGCAATATCATCTGCATGAGTGGGCAATGTAAGATAAAGGATGGTACCAATGGTTTGATCATGTGTATTAAATTCCTCATTGTGGTAATCAAAATTGAACTCATAAGAGGGAATGTTATACTTATACAATCCACTATTAACAAAATCAAAGCTGCACCTTTTGAAGGAAATCATGTTATGATGAAAAGGAAAAAAGTACAATGCAATGACTTAAAAGAAAATACAATTTTCAATTTTTAAGTAAGCTAATTTTCTATTTACACAATGCAACAATCTAAAAATGAAATGTTGTGAATGCAAAAGTGAAAATAAACAATGCTTGAAATGAGCTAATTTAAGTGAAATCTAATCAAATGTATGCTATAGAAATGCAACTAACTGATATATACAAGTTCAAGCATTAAACAAAATCCTAAAATAAAAAATTTGTGTTTTATACAATGTTGTTTCAAGGGTCAAAAGGGACTAATTCGCCCACGGTGGCGAATGAGTCCTAGTACAGACTTTTTTCAGAATTTTCAAAAAAAAATTGTTTGATTTTGATGGCTTTTGAGTGCTATTATGTAGACCTAATTGAAAAATTTAGAATTTCAAAGAATCTAAATGATTTTAGATGCCAACACTGCAAGCAAAATGCACTTTTTATGAATGAAATATTTAACACATAGCATGCAAATGAATCATGAAAACTCTAATGCAAGCTAAATCAGTTAATAAAGTGTTTGAAAAGTAGGTTCGCCAAAATAAACCATGGATTTTTAGGGAGTAGGAATGCTTTGTCTCTTTTACTCAATTAGGGTCTTTCCCCTAATGAAAAGTGATAGATCCCACACCCAAAATCTAGAGGATTCATTGAAATTAAGATGTGTGTGATGTTATTATGAATAAATGTAATGATTTAAGTGCAACTAATTGACTAAACATGTAGAAACCTAGGAGATATGATTTGTTTGAAAATACATTGTGTATTGCAAAAACGAACTAGAAACTTAAATAAATGATAACAAAAATTGACGAGATTAGTTAGAGTACACCTAGAGGTAGATTTCTATTACTGGAGAGTTCTAGAATATTTCAAGAACCATTGTTAATGACCACTAGGACTGATTCGCCATGCATGGTGAATCAACCCTGCTTCTAATGAAAAGTCCTAGAAATAGGTTTATAACTACTAGAAGCTATATTCTGGAAAAATCACTTTTTTAGGTCAATAGATGGGAATCATTCACCATAGGTGGTGAATTAGTCCACCTATAGGGTTCAACAAAATTTGAAGTTAATTTTATGTAGCTAGATCTGCATTTATGCTTCCTACAGGTGTCAACTTCTGAAACTATCAAATTCAGGTTTGAAAGTGACTTTTTATTGATATTTTTCCTTGAATGAAGAAGGGATGACTTCAATAACTTTCAATGGTCTCCAAACTTCCAAAGGATCTAAATCTACAATCACAAAAGAAGAAAAGAAGAAATGTTGATTGTTAGAGCATGGGGGTTTGCCTTGGTCAAACCCTGTTAAGATAATTAAACCAAAATGATGAAAAAGAGTAATGAAACATGAAATGATGGAATATATTACCTTTCCATGATGTTTGATCTTGAAATTCTACAACACAACATGAAGATTCAACCCTTAAATTTCTTTAGAAGCTTTCTTGATATCTTGCAATGATAAAACCATAAGTTGCTTCACTTGAGATAAAATATTTGTGGATGGATGAATGATGACAGATAAAAGATGGATTAGAGATGTAAAATAAGGAGAATAACACTTATTTATACACACGTGTTCCTCAGTATCCTGTTAATACCTCATCATAGGCTGACATGAAGCAAAATTAAACTCAAATTTCACTTTTTTCCCACTCAAAGGTAAAAAATGAGCCAAATGGGACTCATTCACCACACATGGTGAATGAATCCCACTTGGATGGGATTGATTCACCATGAATTGTGAATGGGTCCCATAGGGGCCAATTTGACAGCTCAAATGCCAAGGAATAACGAAATAAGGTCTAAATTCCATCTTGTTGGGTATTTTATCAAATTAAGCCTCATGATGAACAAAATGAGGACTTCGGACACAAAAATCAATGAGAAAGTGTGATTAAATATACTTTACAACACTAAAATAATGTCCACATAGCCTAGGAAGGCACAAGAACTAATGTGAATGAGCAAGACAAATTACAACACTAGTTTAACATTAAGTTTATTTTATAATCCTTCTAAATTGATGTGATAATGTAATTAAATACATTTTATAAGGTTGAATTAGGGAAAAATAGGTTATTAGGTCTATAAATTTATGAAATTCCATTGAAGACTTTACAACACCTTTACAAGACATCGTTAAAAGAATGTTATTCGATTTGGAAGTGTCCAAGACCTAGTGTGGACACATAAAATGCTTCACAGCACTAGATTAAGACCTCATTAAGCCCATTTTATCATGAATTAATCCCATTTCAAGCAAAGGGTCCATTTTTCTATGGCATAATAAGAATAGACATAGGCTCAAGGGACCGGTTACTCCATGAAATCAGATGACATTAGATGTTTTATCATGACCAGAAATAGGAAACAAGAGGTCAGAAAAAAACTAGAACCTTGGCATAGATGCAACCTTGAGGATTACTTAAAAAAGGGTCCCAAGTAACACAAAACCCATTCACAATGATGATAAACAAAACCCTCATCCCCTAAGATGGAACAAGCAAAATTTTGTAGGATAATAAATGGAACTAGAATAAAACTCAGGGATTCCATCTAGTCCCAAGTCCTTTGAGGGACAAAGACACCCTAGGTGGTGTTTTATTACCAACTCAAAAATTAGGGACACTCAGACAGAATCATCAAATTATCATTTATCCATTGGATAATGTCATGATTAGCTAGAAAAAGATATAATTCATAGGGATTGTAGATGCAAAATAGGACAAATTAAGACATAAATAAGGATAAATAAAACAAGATGGGCCCAAAAAAGTTTGAAAATGCAAGGGTATACATTTTAATACACTACATTTATCCCTCACTTTAGTGGGAGGATGAACTTGCTTCAAACTTGATGGAACCCATAAAATTTTCATGTTCCATCTCAAAATCCTGTTAAATTTTGAAGTTCGGTTTGTATGTGAGGGCTTAGGGTTTTTTCTTACTATTTTTATTCAAGGGTTTTATGTAATATAGGACCCTTCTTAAAAAACCCTTGGTCTTATATCCTTACCATGTTTTTAATTTTTTGTTGAATCCTTACTATCAGTTCCTGGTCTTTTATGTCACATCTTATGCCATTGGAATCCATGAAATAACTGGTCCTATGGTCTATTTTTATTGATTGTCATATGTTTGCCCATTATTTTAATTTTTTGAACACAGACTAAATATTTCCTGCTAAAACCATTTGAGCCTTAAATCATTAATCCAATGGGAATTTCTCTCATCGACCTAGTTGGGTCCCCTTGTTAAAGCTGACAATTTTGGCATGTGTAGACATGAAAATCCATGACGACCATTTGATTGTCATGAAAAAATCACCATTGTTCCCTATGCACCCATTCTATTTCATTACCTATTATTTTATTCTCACAGGATAGTAGGTGTAAGCCACTTGTTTTATGTGTTGGTAGACCTAGTATCTTTGTTAAAGATTGTTAATAGTATTAAAAGGGCATCAACATTGATCAATGATTGATGTGGCTACATCTTGGCTACTCCGTACCACCCCGTTCATTTTTCTTTTCCATTAAACTAATCACACAAGCTGTTGGGCAGCTAGCACGTGTCATTTACAATAGTGGGCTTAATGCTTCCAAGTGGTCAAAAAGTGAAGCTTTGAAGAGAATCAACAGTTGATAGTGGGTGACGTGGGTCAATCCTGACCACTCCTCACTATCATGTTCAAGTATCACCCCTAATGACTGGTTCTCAAAGGAGAGGAAAGTGATTACCACATGGAATAACCCGGAGGGCATGGAATACACTAGAATAAATGTGAATATTAATCAAATATTTCAGCACAGGGCATGGACAATAAACTGTGCACTGCTAAAAGAAGGTATAATGTATGTGTTTGAGATCTTTTAGTTTGGGTAGTTGATTATGTCAAAAGAATATGGTTTCAAGGCATTTGGATTTTGGCTGTAGCAACAAAGTCGTGGTGGATCCCACAGATGACCAACAAATGGTTTCATCTAGCTGTATATCATTTGATGAGTATCGTAGTTGTGTATAGACATATTTTTCAAATCAAGCTAATTAAATCTATATTTTCCATTTGTTAACACACCCACGTGATCAATTGTAGGCATTGAATACTTAGTTTGAGGGAAATTTGTTTTTGTTCACATGAGTCAAACTTAATAGAAGAAAGGATATCGAGCTACTAAGACATGAGGTAGCATGG